>JANIWX010000038.1:0-92732 GCA_030705205.1 Huiozyma sinensis
CCCCCCCACTACCACTTACATATTCTTACTTCATCAATTTGGCAAACACACGTACTTACATACTCCATATATACATCGGTACTACCTTCTCCACCCCCACGATCATCATAGCAAAGTCTCACCTAGGGCACACCTTGCGATGGCGCACCCTGCGGAGATGGTGTTTGAGACGTGGATATCGTCAACAGCTAGGTCTGGGTTGCACTCTACGATATCCAGTGCCACTAGATCTTTGGTCTCCGCGAGTCTCTCCACTAGGAACAGAGCCTCCCTCAGAGTGAGCCCGCCTCTCACTGGTGTCCCCGTTGCAGGGACAAACAGTGGGTCCACTGCGTCTACATCGTAAGAGCACATGATGGGTCCATGCCCGTTGGTCTCTGGGTGCACGGCCTGCAGAGCCATCTCGATGACTTTGTTGATTCCGTACTTGTCGACGTGATACATGGAAAAGGCCTTAATCCCCAAATCCTTAATGATCTTCTTCTCCGCGTCATCGACGTCTCTGAGCCCGATGTAAGCGATCTTCTCCGGCTTCAAATTCCCGGGGACCCATTTCAGGGACTCTGGACAGTCGTCGTTAAGCCCCAACAGGAAGGACACTGGACACCCGTGAAGGTTCCCCGAGTTCGTACTCTCCAAAGTGTTAATATCCGCGTGAGCATCAATCCAAAGAAGCCCCATGTCTGGGTAGTGAGCCAAAGCACCAGAGACAGTACCGATAGCAATTGAGTGGTCCCCACCTAACGTCAGAGCAAACTTCCCCTCACTACAAGTCTTCTTCACCGCCTGGTATATCTTCTTTGTGTTATCACCCACCAAGTTGGGTCTCTTGGACCTCTTGTACTGATCCGTGACTTCATCCCTCTCCATCATGAGTTTCAATTCAGCGGCATCCAACGGCGTCTCCACTGTAGTGGTCCACCCAAGATCACCCAACTGGCTTTGCAACCCGTTCTTCAACATGTACTTGGGACCCTTCTCCACCCCGGGCTTCCCCTGCCCACCGCAGAAGGGTGCCTGAATAATGGTCAATTCTCTCGACGAAACGTAGTTAGACATAGCGTATTACCGGTATACTACGGTGTACTACCACAACCAACCATCAAACTGCTACTTCTTCTTCTTCACCGGGGACGGTTCTTGCCCTCTCTTTATATATATTCCGGGAAAATCCGGTAGCCGCTGTCGCCTGCACTTAACGTAGCGCGCCCGGCTGCGATTGCCGTTAACAGACACCCGTTTTGGCCTCCACCTTAACGGCAGCTGTCAGCGAGGGCGGTCTGGGTGTCTGGGTGCTGTTTACGAAGCCCTAATTTTGCAGGGTGCAGCAGCAGAAGCCCTAAAATACGGCGGGTGTTACCCGGATTTCGCAGCGGTTCAAAAAAAAAAATAATAGTAGTAGTGGTAGTAGGAATTAGTGAGACGCCGTGCAGAACGACATCACGGGACGCTGGGCCCACTGGGGTGGAACGTGTTACAGGACCCCTCCTCTGGGACACCGATCAACAACTGCAACGGCCTGCAGTGGACACACCGAGGTGGGCCCAGCAGCACCGTCTTCCTCAGCATCTTCTCTTCATAGAGATCTCAGAGATCTCTATGAAGAGAAGACTGTTCTTTCTCTCCTCCTTTTTTTCTCTCTTGTTTTTTCAATTCCTTGTTTAAACGTCTCTTCTTCCTTTTGTAAAAGTTGCACTCACACACTCACACACACTCTCTCTCTTGCGTACATAGACTGCTCCCGTCCCCCTGTTCCAGACTTCGTAGTCAGCAGAAGAAACAGTCGCAAGATCACAACTTTGAATAGTATACATCACACACGGAGGACAGAATGGAGGCGGTGTTGGATTTCTCGAAGGAATTGAACATCGAGTTGCTCGACCAAGTCGTCGTCACGTTCTACAGCGGGTCAGGCCCCCTGCAGAAGCAGGCGCAAGATATCTTGACCAAGTTCCAGGAACACCCGGACGCGTGGCAGCGTGCGGACCAGATCTTACAGTTCTCAGGGAACCCACAGACTAAATTCATCGGGTTGTCCATCCTGGATAAATTGATTAACACCAAATGGAAATTACTCCCAGATGAACAGAGGATCGGGATCAGGAATTTCATTGTCGGGATGATCATCTCGTTGTGTCAGGACGATGCCGTGTTTGCGTCACAGAAGAATCTGATTAACAAGTCTGACCTTACACTCGTTCAAGTGCTCAAACAGGAGTGGCCCCAAAATTGGCCAGAATTTATCCCAGAACTTATTGCCTCCTCAGCGTCGTCAGTTAACGTCTGTGAGAACAATATGGTCATCTTGAAATTGCTCTCGGAGGAAGTGTTCGATTTCTCAGCGGAACAGATGACACAGGCAAAGGCGCTACACCTCAAGAAATCAATGTCGAAGGAGTTCGAACAGATCTTCAAATTGTGCTACCAAGTTTTGGAACAGGCCTCAGCAACAGGGCTAGTAGTCGCTACGTTAGAATCCCTGCTCAGGTACCTCCACTGGATTCCCTACCGTTACATCTTCGAGACAAACATCCTGGAACTGTTGAGCACCAAATTCTTATCGGATAGCAGCACAAGAGCGGTCACTTTGAAATGTTTGACCGAGGTGTCAAACTTAGAACTCCCCATTAACAACCCATCTATCGTCACACAGACGGTGCTGTACTTCCAGAATACTCTGCAACAGATAGCAAACAGCGTCGTCCCAGTGACAGCAGACCTCAAGAGCACGTACAACTCGGCAACGGGGGCAGACCAGTCATTCCTACAGGACTTCGCTATGTTCCTCACCACGTACCTTTCCAACCATAGGTCCATCCTAGAGAGCGACGAGACCCTGAGGGAACTCTTGCTCAACGCACATCAGTACCTGATCCAGCTATCCAAGATAGACGAGAGGGAACTGTTCAAAACGACATTGGATTACTGGCACGACTTGGTCTCTAGCTTGTTCCAAGAGGTGCAGAACTTGCCCATCACAGAGATGAACCCACTGATGCAACTCACCGTCGGTGCACAGACTATCTCCTCAGGATCAGGAGCCTTGAACCCAGAGTTCATGAAGAGATTCCCTCTCAAGAAACATATCTACGAGGAGATCTGCTCAGAACTCAGATGGGTCATCATCGAAAACATGGTCAGACCAGAGGAGGTCCTCGTTGTGGAAAACGACGAGGGGGAAATCGTCAGAGAGTTTGTCAAGGAGTCAGATACTATCCAACTGTACAAGTCCGAGAGAGAGGTGCTCGTCTACTTAACGCACTTGAACGTCGTCGACACGGAACAGATCATGATCAACAAGCTCGCCAGGCAGATCGACGGATCCGAATGGTCCTGGCATAACATCAACACTCTGTCGTGGGCCATCGGGTCCATCTCAGGTACCATGAACGAGGACACAGAGAAGAGATTCGTCGTCACCGTCATCAAGGACCTATTGGCACTGACGGAAAAGAAAAGAGGTAAAGACAACAAGGCAGTAGTCGCCTCAGATATCATGTACGTCGTAGGACAGTACCCAAGGTTCCTAAGAGCCCACTGGAATTTCTTAAGAACCGTCGTTTTGAAATTGTTCGAATTCATGCACGAAACACACGAGGGGGTCCAAGACATGGCATGCGACACGTTCATTAAGATCGTCCAGAAATGTAAGTACCACTTCGTCATCCAGCAACCTCGCGAAACTGAACCATTCATCCAAACTATCATCAGAGACATTCAGAAGACCACAAGCGACCTACAGCCACAGCAGGTGCACACTTTCTACAGGGCGTGTGGGATCATCATCTCAGAGGAGAGGAATCCGGCAGAAAAGACAAGATTGCTGGGTGACCTGATGCAACTACCAAACCTCGCATGGGACGCCATAGTGGAACAGTCCACGGCAAACCCGACCCTCTTGCTAGACGCTGACACGGTCAAGATCGTGGCCAACATCGTGAAGACGAACGTCGCCGTCTGCACCGCCATGGGCGCAGATTTCTATTCACAGTTGGGACACATCTATTACAACATGTTGCAACTGTACAGAGCTGTGTCCTCAATGATCTCCGCACAGGTGGCCACCGAGGGGTTGATCGCCACAAAGACACCGAAGGTCCGTGGGCTGCGTACCATCAAGAAGGAAATCTTGAAATTGGTGGAAATCTACATCGCGAATGCCAAAAACTTGGAGGATGTCGTGAAGGTGTTGGTCGAACCGCTACTGAACGCCGTCTTGGAGGATTACATGAACAACGTGCCTGATGCAAGGGATGCGGAGGTCCTGAACTGTATGACCACTGTCGTCAGTAAAGTCGGCCACATGATCCCACAAGGCGTCATTCTAATCCTGCAAAGTGTGTTCGAATGTACGTTGAGTATGATAAACAGCGATTTCACAGAATACCCGGAGCATCGTGTCGAATTCTACAAGTTGCTAAAAGTCATCAACGAGAAATCGTTTGCGTCATTTTTGGAACTACCCGCCGCGGCATTCAAGTTGTTTGTTGACGCAATCTGCTGGGCGTTCAAGCATAATAACAGAGACATCGAGGTCAATGGGTTGTCGATTGCTCTGCAATTGATCAAAAACGTGGAGGTGATGGGCAACAACCAGTTCGCAAACGACTTCTACCAAAGCTATTACTTCCTGTTGCTGAGCGAGACGTTCTACGTCTTGACCGACTCTGACCACAAATCCGGGTTCTCCAAGCAATCGTTACTGCTGATGAAACTAATTAGCTTAGTATACGACAACAAAATCACTGTGCCGATATACAGGGATGGCGAGGCCCCCTCGGGCACCACCAACCAGGTATACTTGAATCAGTATCTGGCTAACATGCTAGCGAACGCGTTCCCGCATTTGTCCGCGGACCAAATCACGAATTTCCTAACTGCGTTGACAAACCAGTACAGGGACTCGATCAAATTCAGCGGTGTCCTAAGAGACTTCCTAGTCCAGATCAAAGAGATTGGTGGGGACCCAACGGATTACTTGTTTGCAGAAGATAGAGCTAAACAATTGGACGAACAGTCTAAGGTGCAAAGGGAGCAAGCTTCCAAGATCGGTGGGTTGTTGAAACCATCTGAACTGGATGACTGAGCGTGCGTATGTGTCTCCCCAATGGCATTAGTAGCTGCAGTTCCACTCGCAGCGTTTCTCTTCCAATCTTTCATGACTGGATAGTGCTTCAATCAATACATCTGGCAGTTCCCACATGGTGAATAATTCTAGGTAGTTAGTTATTTTATATAGATGTATTTACAGAGTGAATAGGCTATGAGAAAGTAAGAATGTGAGCGAGTCGACGTCCCGTTTAGTCGACCACTGGGTCCATTTTCTTGATTGCGTCCTGTAACTTGATAAAAGTGCCGTTGGCACCTGGGACGGAACCTTTCACCCAGATGACGTTATTGGTATCATCCACCTTCAAGATCTGCACATTCTGGACGGTGACATTGTCCGTCCCCATTCTTCCGGGCATCTTCTTACCTGGGAGTATTCTCCCTGGGTCTTGATGTTGACCGTACGAACCACCGTGTCTGTGCGAGAGCGATGTACCGTGAGAGGCACCCAACCCTTTGAAGTGATGTCTCTTCATCACACCGGCAAACCCTTTCCCCTTGCTGACCCCGCGCACATCGACGAATGCGCCCGGTTCAAACCACGAAGGCTTCAAGACTGTCCCCAGAGGGAGCAGCCCGTCCTCGTTCTTCACTTTAAACTCGACGACTTTGGCCTTTGGGTTCACGAGGTTTGCGGCAAAGACACCAAGCATCTGTCTCGATACTTTCCTTGCCCGTACAGCGCCGTACCCTACCTGGCACGCAATGTATCCGTTCTCTTGCAAAGTCCTGTGTGCGGTCACCTCAACGTTATTCACTTGCAGTATGGTAGCTGCCATGCGTTCGCCAGTCTCGGTGTTGAGGTACGGAAGCATCCCCACTTTCTGGGTCAGCACACCACAGCGCAGGGGTAACCACTTCCTCTTGAAGGCCTCTATCGGGTGCTGCATGGGACGGCGCGGCGCAGGTCGGCGAACTGCAGCTGCAGCTACAGACCCTGCACTTTGCGACCCCTTCGACGACTGCTTGAGGGACAAAGAGACCTGTTCTACCACACTGGGCGCCCTGAGAACGGGTCTCGTAGCATACCCCCTCTGAATATGGTGTATTAGAGGCATTCTGGTTTCCTGGCGGCCGTTGTCTTCCCTCTAGAACCGACTAGTGCAGTTGAACAGTTTTTAAAGATGCTCAAAGTTATTATATTCGATTTATTATCGTCACTTTGCGGACTGCTAACGATGAAAGAAGTTACAATTGGGTTTATGCTGGGAGGGCATTGTCACTGGCTAATGACTGCACTGTGGGTATCGCCCGCCCAGCAATGTCCATCTATACATATATTTATACATACGCACACGTACACGCACACGCATCCAGATTTCACGTCCTATAGGAAGATCTGGTAGTTGTTGGACGTCCCGAGCTGTTTCCTCAGCAGCAGGTCGTCGTCGTTGTTGGCAAACTGCTTCGCCTTGGACTTCATCGGGAGAATTTCACCTACGCTCAGCGGCTGCACTGTGTCGTTGTCATCCAGGAGCCCCGAGACGCGCATCTCCGCCCTGTGTTGCACGGTCAGATTCTGCGCGGTGGCGGGCAGGTACTTCCTGCCCTTCCTGAAGGACCCTGCTGGTTTGTACGTTCGCTGCCTCGTCAGATCGTGTGGGTTTATCATGACGACGGACTGTCGCAGGTGGTGCGGCAGCAGTGGTTCGTTGGACGCCAAAGTGAAGGCCCCGTTAGTGGGCGACTGGTCCTTTATTGTATTGGTGTAGAACATCGTCGGGTCGTTAATCGGGCAGACGAACATACCTTGGTTGTATAGCGGCATCATGCCTGGACTCATCGGTCTATTGTGTTGTTGTTGCTGTTGCTGTTGCTGCTGTTGCTGCTGTCTATACTTCCAGGGATCCTTCTTGAAAGCCGTGAACGACATGAACGATGGGGAACTATTCAATTCCGAGGCGGAGGGAAGCGCCTGCATGTTTTCTAGTGTTTGTGGATGCGCTCTTGAGATTTGGTCCTGTACAGTAATGCGCGGCAGTGTTGGTCTCGGTTGCCTTACTGTATGTGCACGTTGCGGCACGTCCAGCGCCTCCGCGGTCACGGGCACTCCGTATTGTAACCGCTCCGGTTTCGTGTTCCCGATGGGCGGTGGTGTGGACGCCATGGTGACTGGCGATGGAATCGGCGTCTCGTCGTCGTCGTCGTCGTCTGCAGGATCCTCGAACAGAGTGGATTTGCTGGACTCGAAATACACGTCGTAGATGGACCGAAGCCGTTTGACATCCTCGTCTTCTTCCACAGAGTCGACCCGCGTTGTGTCGTGACTCGAGGAGGTAGACGTCGTGTCGGACCGGGCCTTCTTGATCTCGCTAGCGGATATCGTTGATATCGGGTCCAAAATCATATGGCATTGCCTCCCCTCTGCGTACAGGGACCTCTTGTACGAAAACCAGAACATCCCGGAGACGACGCACAGCACAATGAAGACGGGCACACCCACTGCACAACCGACGACTAAACTCAGTTCATTGTCACTGATGGGCATTGAGATGAGGACGATGCTAGCGCGATGCGACTGCTACCGTTGCTGCTATACAATTACTATTGCTATCCTTCGAGGTCAACGGACTCTCTACTGCAAGGGGGAAAGCAAAGACAGCTGAGCGGAATGAGGAGAGAAGTGTTATGTTACGTCGGTGCTGTTTACATTCCGAAGATATACTCCCATTCCAAGACAGATGCGTTTGTGCTACAACTTTGAGACGCGAAAAATACGTTCCATGTCTCTTCTTTTCGCGTTTTCGTCCGAATGCGGCCATGCGCTGCGGTCGTTTCTGTGCCGGTGAACAATGCCAGTTTTTCTTCGAGAAAAGCGAAACCTTATTTCCCAAAAGGGAAAGAGCAAGATTTCGTGGCACTTTCGTAAGAAGTGATAAATGCTGGGGCGTTCCGGGCGTTCCAGGCGTCCCAAAACGGGAAAACAATAATAAACAAAGTTCATGGACTCATGAAACTCACTTGCGATGCTTATTGAAAGGAGGGGGGAGAGAGAGCCAGCCGGCGTGTGCGCTAACTAGACAAACAAAATGAAAAAATAAAAAAAAGAGTTCCAAAAATTGAAACGTCGGGACCTGAACTGGGACCGTTGCAGGTCCACCTGCCCCCCCGACGCATAGCCCGGACGGCACCCGGATGGTTCTGGTAAAAGGCAAGAACCATGTTCGATGCATGTCGGGCTGTGCGAGAAACTTCGCAGTCCTCACGCAGCACGGATGACGATGCCGATCGCAGAGAGTCGGAGGGGGGAGGGTGGGTGCAGTAAGTACGGTCGCCAGTCCGTAGCGGACCCGTCGCCTACCGGTCTCCCGTGAAAGACACACAACACACAACCGAGAACTGGGGAGAAGATCAGAATTTTTCACTGCATTTTCTTCGCCTTTTATACTTCGAGGAATTGTCGCTATTTTTTTTTTCTTTTCTTTTTTTTGGATTACGACATCAGTTTCGATGCTGTGCAGCATACTACTAGATGAGGTGAACAGCTTGGTTCTGTGGGATGCTGGGGGGGTCCCAGATACCTGTGCGAGCTGGTATGAATGGTCTGCGGTGTGGGCCACTGGCCTTTGCGCGGTGGAGCAGCCGTCTCGCCCAGCGGGCGCTCATCTACAACAGCTATTACCCTGCGTTCGGCCGGGGCGACTTCCAACAGTTGGGGGTTCTTGGGCCCTTTGGTTCATTGGAGGGTCCCGCAGCGCAGCCTGCGAGGTTGTGGAGGGTCCGGGACCCGCGCTATTTCCAATTTAGGGACAAGTACGTCCTGCTTTTTGACAATGCTAGGGTAAGGGACGAGTACATGGAAAGAACCCGCGGGAAACGGCTGAACAAAGTCAGAGTACGGTTCCAGCCTGCTGGGGAACTTGCAGCGGTTGTGGACAAGTTCATGCAGTATTCAAAGAATCTGGAGGCTGCATATGCATCCGAGGACGCTTACAGGCACGCAATCGCTTCACCTAATGAGGAATCGACGAAGACCCTAGGGGAAGCAGTTGTTGGTACGGAACTGCTCGAGAGTAATTCTGCGCTCGTTTGGAATTTACCAAATGCATGGCACCCTGGGAAAGTCGCAGACACGTTTTGGCAGTACGATATCAAACATTGCTTTAAGATGTTCTGGAATGAATTGGACAACGTTTCTCTGTACTATTTTGCGTTCAACGAGACGCACGAGAGAGACAAGTTCAAATACAATGTACATGGAGTCTACCTAAATGAGGCCAAATTGCTCGTGGAGAGCCTATGAGTGTATATATATTTTTGGTCTGAATGAGTGAACTGACTTGGGGGGGGGGTCCAATTCTACACATGGCGTTTCATGGACTCAAATCTCGCCACGACTCTCGTACGATTTGCCATTTTTCTTCATATTCTTTACCCTTTGTTGGATTCGGTTCTTTCATTATCACATACCTTTCGTATATCCCAAGGTTATGCCACACAAGTACCACGGTGTCTTTGTTCTCGTTACACCAGCCCACGGAGCACCGGTCTGATCGGTCGTACCTCTCCTGCATGTGCAAGGTTGGATTATACAGGTGACCAGAACACATCGACCACTTGGATTGGAGGTACTTGAACTGCGGCACAAGTCCCTGGAAGGCGTGTCTTCGGTTGGCCTCCTGCTGCCCGTTGCTGCCGCCGCCCAGCTGGTAGATATGTAATGTTTGTTTATTCGATACAACGCACAGCTTGTCGCCAGACGGGTTGAAGCTCATGGCGTATATATCTGCAGGGTCCGACCCACGCCGAAACTCGTTCACCAGGGTCCCGTTCGTGACGTTAAATACACGGATTACTGTACCCTTCGCGGAAGAAGTCGCCAGAAGCGTGCTCTGCCGGTTTAACTTAACGAGCCGCACGTTCGTCTTGTGAGCTTTAATGATCGTCGTGGGAAAAAACACAGAGTCACCAACGTCCGTGTCTTTCGTCTCCAACGTGGCAACGTGCAATTGTCCCGGGTGCGTTGCGGATTCGTACACAAGTATTCCCTGGTTCTTACCGTTCATTTGGAAGTCAACAGGAGACCCCCTGCTTGTGGGGATGTCTGGTCCCACCCGCTGAGGATAGCTCTTGAAACGATACACACAAAGCGCACCATCTACCTGGGCTACAATGTATAACCGCGTGAGAAACACGTCCTGGACGAGCGACATGAAACTCAGCTTCAAAGTTTCCTTCTGCAACAGATCATCCCAAATGATCAGTTTGTTCAACGGGAAGGCAGGCTTGTTCCCATCGCCACCTATCAGCGCAATGTAATTGCTTCGATTGAGCAGCTTCGCTCTCCCAACGGACCCGGAGAACACGTTCTCGATCTTGTTTTGGAGGGGGTCCGTGTTGAACACTTGGAATCCTGTACTATGGCAGCAGCAGAAGCACGAATCGTCCCTGTTAAAGGACACGGCAGTGTATTTCGGGGCCTCGGGGGTAGCTACCATGGTATTTGACGGTCCTCGAGCACGGTCAATCAACCTCCCAACGACACACTTCAAACGTACATTTATCGTTATAAGAAGATTCGCAATAACATATTGACACATTTTGTGTCGAAATACGCACAACTCGGAACCATCGCAAAGTGAGGAACCTCAAGACCAGTTTGCTCAGACTTTACTCACAGCGGCATTTGCACATTGGCATTGGCTTCCCCTTGTTCCTTCGTGTACAGTATAGCATTTATCCTCGTTCTTGCAGCGCTAGTTGCAAGGGTACTTGCCGCAAACAAGAAGGATTCACAAGGTCTGGAACCCTTAGAATAGAGTGCATCACTGGCTGATCCACCAGCGTTTTATTTGCCATCAGACACTATAATTACAGATGTCGCGTTCGTTGAAGCAGGTGAAGGCGAGTCCGCAGGCGGACAGGTACATTCCGCAGTCCGCTTCGAAGAGAGCGTACAGAGCCTCTCCAGGCCTGAAGAGGTTCAATACATTGCAGTCTCCACCAGAGTTAAGTTTTAATAGGTCACCTTCTCCGGAGAGATTGTCATCTCCAGAGTTTCTGAACGGTGAGGGGCGCTACGGTCCGATGGCGAACGATGACTCAAATAGTTTGATTGACACTTCCAATGAGTTCACTCCCGCTACGGCAGAGCAAAATGGGGATGACTACGCCAAAATCAAGTTGCATAGAGCTGTCATCGCAACCTCTCTCGGGTTCCACAGGGAAGATAACAGAGTCTACAACTTCAGTTCCAGTGGGCTTGCGGTACCTCCGTCGGCAAAGGAAAGACCCGTAACTAATCGAGTACCGTCCAGGAGAGCTGCCAAAAGGGCCAAATCGCATATGCCTTTCAGGGTGCTGGATGCTCCCTGTCTAAGAAACGATTTCTACTCTAATTTGGTCTCTTGGTCGGCAAGATCGGGAAACGTTCTTGTTGCGCTGGGTTGTTCCGTGTACTTGTGGGTTGAAGAAAAGGGTGCTCTTCCTATACTGATGCATTCTTACTTGCATAACCAGCACGATGTCGTCACCTGCGTGTCATTTGATAAAATGTCCAGTAAATTCCTCATTGGAACAAAGCGGGGGCTGGTTATCCTATTCGATGAGGAAGAGTGTCTCAAGAAATTCGAATCAGACCATTCAGTCCCGCCAGGTGGACACTCGAAATATTCATATCGGACTTTGGTGCCTAAAAGCGTGACCTGTATCGAATGGTTTGGCGGGCGAACAGGTGATATTGAAATCAACAGGCGACTGCTCGTCGGAGAAGATAACGGAGACGTCAGTCTCGTGGAAATAAATACGGTCACGAACACTATGCTTCTAAAAATGAAGTTCTCTGCACATGGTCAACAAGTTTGTGGTAGGTACCCCCCAAAATACCCTCTGGTCCAAAAACCGACGCAGGTCTCGGCACATTGTTACTAACAAGTCATGCTTCTTTTCTTACCACTTGCAACATTTCCTTTTTCTGATCAGGTTTATCCATCAACTATAATAACAAATTGATTGCGGTAGGTGGAAACGATAACGCTTGTACAATATGGGACATCTCCGATATCCATGAGCCCAGTCTGAAGAACATTTTTCCTCACAGCGCGGCCGTGAAAGCGGTAGCCTTCTGCCCCTGGTCCAAATCTCTACTGGCCACAGGAGGTGGGAGTAAAGACCGAACAATTAAATTCTGGCACGTCGGCACCGGTACGCTGATTAACGAAATAAGGGCAAAAGCACAGGTCACCTCACTGATTTGGTCACCCAGGTACAAGCAGATAGTTGCCACTTTTGGTTTTAGTAACGTGAGGGACCCGGTCTTGCTTAAATTATACTCCTACCCGCAGCTAGAGAAAATTCTGGAGGTAAAATCACCGACTCCATTGAGGGCACTTAGTAGCTCCCTATCACCCACTGGCTCCTCCATCTGTGTAGCCACCACGGACGAAACACTAAGATTCTACAAACTATGGGATGAAAGAGAGGATGTCATCAGAGACATTCAAGAGGAGGGAGTTTTTGGGTCTATTTTGATCGAACATCTAGAAGGTATCAATTACTTCACCGTGTCAAAGGATCGGGTCCTCAGATAACGATACACCCTACGTTTATATAACATCACACCACACTATATCTTTATATATTCCTAATTGCTGTATATCGCTGACGATCTGGGAGAAGACAACCTTCTCAATTGCTCTTGACACTTCCCGCAGTGACATATTAAGGTTCTTCAATTTTTCAGTCTTTAATAAATTTGATCAAGTTCTTGCTATCAGTTCGTGGAGGAAGAAGCTGTGCAACGTCAATTAGGATACCCCCTGTTGACGGAACCTATCATGGGGAGTGAGTCTAGTACAGGTGAGCAGAACCAAGATGGTAAGCCTGATGTCGTCGAGGGAGCAGACGCTGATTTGCTTTCTACACAACTGATTGCACCGGGCATCCAAAGGAACATTGAAGACGAGGTTGTAATGGGTTTCACGATAAATATCCTTCTGTATCCTGTCATACTGGTGTATTTTCTGGTCACATTTTGGTATTTGACGAGCAGAGTCGTACCGTACCAGTTCATCGATGAGAAATTTCATATAGGCCAGACTTTAACCTATCTCAATGGCAAATGGTCGCAATGGGATAAAAAAATCACAACACCCCCAGGTCTATACCTACTGGGCTGGGCAAACCACCGTTTGTTGAAGCCCATATTCAAGTCGTGGTCTACTCTCACGATTTTGAGACTTGTTAATCTTATTGGAGGCGTGGTGGTCTTCCCCTGGGTTGTATTAAGACCTCTATTCCTGTTCAATGCCATTGGGTTTTGGCCTATTACGCTGATGTGCTTCCCGTTGTTGACCACCTATTATTATTTGTACTATACGGACGTATGGTCCACAATTTTTATTGTGGAGTCTTTAACGTTGATCCTTACTTTGCCCTTGGGTGAGCAGAAAAGTATATGGGCAAGTTCTCTTTGTGCAGCAATTAGTTGTCTTTTCAGACAAACCAACATTATCTGGACAGGGTTTATCATGGTCCTTGCAGTGGAAAGAAGGGCTATCATTACCAAAAAGTTCAATACTCACAATGTCAACAACTACTTGAAAACGTTTATTTTTGCCGTGGAAGAGTTCAACCATGTTGTGATGCCATACGCCCTGAACTTTGTTCTATTTTTCATATATCTGATATGGAATAGATCAATTACCCTTGGCGACAAATCCAATCACTCCGTCGGGCTACATTTCATGCAGATATTTTATTTGTTCCTCTTCATCGCTGCCTTCAGCGTCCCCATATGGGGGTCAAGAAACTTTTTGAGAAGTTACAAGAATAGAGTTTTCTCAAAACCCATTAGGACCTTTTTCGAAATCATAGGAATCATGTTAATTATCAGGTATTTCACTAAAGTCCACCCGTTTCTACTAGCGGACAACAGACACTACACTTTCTACCTGTTTAGGAAACTCCTCGGACACAAACGCAAACTGATCAAATACAGTTTCATGGCACCAGTGTATCACTTTTGTACCTTCATCTACTTGGAACTAATGAGACCAAACGAAATGGTTTTCCATCCAGTGCTACCCCTGCCAGTAAGAGAAACAATTCATTTGCCTCTACAATTGACACACATTTCTTGGACCGCTCTAATAGTGTGCACATTTGCCACGTTAATACCATCTCCACTCCTGGAGCCAAGATACTACATTTTACCGTACTTGTTTTGGAGAATTTTCATTACGTGCAATGCAGAGCCTATATTCGAGGAGTTGGTACCCGCCCAAAATGATGAACCTCCTGTTACTGTCAGCTCTACAGGAAGATTACTTTGGGAGTTCCTTTGGTTTATGGGCATAAACTTTGTTACTTTATTGATTTTTATTAGGTATACGTTCTCGTGGTCAGATGAGCTGTTCTTACAACGGATAATTTGGTGAATATGCATGTATAAAGATATATAGCAAAGCATTCACAGGATAATGCTTTTAGTAAAATATCACAGAAAGTTAGATGACGTAAAAACAAAGCGTTGTTTCATTTAACTGAGTATGTTACATCGAATTTTATATCTTTAGAGTACAGTTGCTACCTATTCCATAGACACGGTTTTCTACTTCTATTCTTTGTCAATAGAATGGATGAACACAAAAGAAACGTATTAAAAGTGGTATCGAACATCCAACACTGGTTAAAGATACTTTGATATTCTTTGGGGAACGTTACGGGAATTATTATACAACAAACGATGGATATAAATAAAACGAGGAGATTTTTCTTAAAAGGAGAGATGAATGAATGTTAGTTATAGTGCCACTGCTTCAAACTCTTCGTTAAGTTCTTTAACTTCTGGTTCTTCGGCAACAACGTCCTCCTTTGGTGTAGTTATCTCCTCCGTTTCTTCCGCCTTTGGCTCCTCTTCAACCTCTGGTTCCGCACTTTTGTTCAGTTCTGGTTCGGTAGTTTCATCTTCTTTTGATTGCACAGCTTCTTCCTGTTCTGGTTCTATTGGAGCTGTCTCCGTTGCTTCTTTACCGTTGTTCACAGACTTTTCAGTTTCATCTTCCATTGCGCGCTTAGCAGCTTCAACATCTTGGTTGACAGCAGTCTCCGCGGCTTGTTTCGTTGCCTCTTGCCTCTTTTCCTGTTGCGTCTCGGCTATCGAAGCTTGTAACGTTTCAGGTTCTTGAGCAGGCGTCTGTACTGCGGTTTCAGCTGGTTCTTCAATCGGTTCGTCCATTATATCGTGTTCCTCCTGATTCTCGTCATCTGTAACAATGGCGTCCAGGTCATCCTCGTTTTCTGTCGTTGGGACCGCGTCGCCTCTCTTGAATTCGTTTGGTTGTGTCTGTTTCACTGTGGCTACACTGTCATCAAAGGTAAGTTCATTTGTCATCTGTTCGTTTTTTGGTGGGACTGGAGGTGGTACCTGTTGTTGCTGGGCGGCCTGTTGTTGTGTAGGTTGCTGGTTGTCCGCCTTCAAAAGTTCTTTGTTCTTCAATAACACCCTTTTCTTCAAGACCTCCAAGTAATCTTGTATTTGACCATTAGATTTCTTGTCTCTGAATACAAGTTCACCGTCACCGGCGAAATAGTCGTCGCTCTCCTCGATCAGAAACCAATTACCTGCCTCCAGGTCGTTGGCGAAGGACAAGAGAAACTCCCCCCAGTTGGCACCCACGACGTACTTCACGTCAAAGTCCCTCCCGAAAGTGATCACTTGCCCGTAATGACCCTTGGGTCCAGGAGCCAGATCGACACCAATATGGTTACCAGCGTTATCT
The DNA here is from genome assembly GCA_030705205.1 of Huiozyma sinensis. NCBI lineage: Eukaryota > Fungi > Ascomycota > Saccharomycetes > Saccharomycetales > Saccharomycetaceae > Huiozyma > Huiozyma sinensis. The sequence continues at coordinate 15,831 of JANIWX010000038.1, forward strand.
GTCAGCAGGGGGATCCAGGCAGGATGAGCGTATGCATTTATGATTGCGTCTGGTGGGACAGACCCTTGAGGTGGGATAAAGGGAAGCTTGAATTGGCTTCTTTGCTGCTGCTGTTGTTGCTGTTGTGGTTGCCGATCAGTAGATTTCCCCTCAGCGGCGCCCAAATTCTGCTGGCTCTGTCTGTTCAAGTTTGCAGCGACATTCCTCCAGGCCTGTGTCATGGCAACCACCTGATCGAGCGTCATCAACGGCAGACCGTAGAAAAGCCCAGACGTGCCCGTCATTGATTCTAGGTCCTCTTGACCGTCATGGATCCTCATTGAAACTTTCACACTCGGTGGGAACGAAATCTCCAGGTCTTCCTCGGCGTGCAAAATATCGTTGTTCGTCACTGGGTCTCCCAATGTAGCGTTCAAATCCGGGTTATGTTTGTCAGACCAAGCGTCAATGTGTCTCCATGCAAGCAGCACGTCCGAAACACCTTCGTTCCCCTCCAAATCATCGATGTTGATCGAGTCTGCAATGCCAGACATACCCACATGCATCTCCTCGTCCCCCTCTGCAGCAGCTCCGCCTGTCAAATTCATCGACGACGGGTTGACCCCGCTGGGTGGGCCAGTACGCTGCCTCATGTTGAAACTCGGCTCCTCGTTCGGATCATACTCCGCGTAGTGATCCTCCGTGCTGAACGAGTAAACCCACTCCTTGAACTTTTTTTTGAAACCTTGCATTGCAGTTTCTCTTTGTCTCTATCTTGTTTTCTCGCACTTCAACAAAAACACGCTTGGGCAATTGCTGTATCCGTACCGTCTCCGCCAGTCTCTCACAGGACTCCTCGAACAATCAGAACAAGTCCACAACCCTCTGGACCTCGACCATTCGAACTTTGAACTGGAATCTTGGCGCACAAAAAAAAAAGAAAGAAAAAATAAAAATTTCGGATTTAAATTTTTTTTCAGACGCGAAAAAAAAATGTCACGTGAATTAGGGCTTGTTAGGGTTTGTTAGGTTTTTGGGTAGGGTTTTCTGATTTAGGGTTTGGATCTGTTAGGGCTTTAGGGCTTGGGTTTGAGCTAGGGCTTTAGGGATATTTATTAGGGTTTGCCTGGGTTTGCCAGGGCTTGCTTACTTGGATTCCAGCCTGGTACATCGGTGTCACGAACACGATTCCTGACACGACTCACTGTGTCCGACCAGTTACCACAGCAGAGTAATGGTTCTTGTGGACTGGTTGGTTTTGAGTCCATTCGTTTTGTCCCTTCCTCCCCCAAATCGATGTCCCTCCTTCTCTCTTCAAAATGAAACAATCTTGCTCTACCTATATATCGTACGTACAGTTCCTAGAAACAGCGAAGCGAGGTATCGTAGCATTGGTGTCGGTTATATATTCCTTCGTATTCACAAGTAGGGGCGCTGCAGATTGCCTTTCCTGGCCCCCTTGGGTTTCTACTTCTTCCCGTCGGTCATTCTAGCGTCCAATAGAGTGTTTAGCAGTAGCGACTCGTTGTCTAGGACCACTCTGTTGGGGGACGCGGCCAAGATGGTGGCGATCTCCTTCGCGGTGTCCAGTCTCTTCAACTCGACGTAGTCCTTGGATTTCTTGATCGCCTCACCGATCAGCTCCGCGGACTTCGCCTCACCAACAGCCTTCACGACCATCCCCTGCTTCTCCTGCCTCGCCTTGTCGACAATAAATGCAGCCCGTTGTGCGTCCTGCTGTGCGATCTGCTTAGCCTCCACCGCGTTGGTAAATTCAGGGGAGAAAGTCATGTACGTGATGGAGACATCGTCGAGCATAATGTTGAACCTCGACGCACGGCGCACGAGGTTCTCCCGGATCAACCGGGACACTTTCTCCCGCTGCGTAATTAGCTGCGACGCATTGAACTGCGCAACAACAGACTTCAGCACCTCGTTCACAATCGACGGCAGCACCCGGTCGTCGTAGTCCTGTCCCAACGTCCTGTACACCGTGGGCAACTGCGTCACGTCCGGTCTCGAAAGCACTCTACAGGTGATGTTCACCATCTGCAGGTCCTTCGTCCCGGTCAGCGACGCTACGTTCCTCGGTTTCGCCCGCACATCATACACAATGGGCGTCTCCAGCCAGGGCAGCACGAAGTGCGTCCCCTCGTTGTATATCCGAGACGATACACCGCCGATCCGCGAGTACACAATCGCCCGGTGCCCACCGTCAACATTGAACAGCGCTGAGTTCAGCAGCAACGCACCTCCCCCAAGCACAATAAGGCCCCCGAGCCCAGCAAACACACCAAGCGGGCCCCCGGGGGGCCCCCCAGGACGCCCGTTCTTCATCGGGTTGCCCTTCTGCACCCGTGAAATCTGCTGCTGAAACACGCGCGCGTACTTCTGAAAGTCTCCAGGTCCATTCATACCAAAAACCTGCCAGCTAAAGTATCAAACAGTGTGGCTCTGTGTCCGTATAACAACCCACAGTGCTCTCTCTTTCCCCTCCCCCTGGTCTTCGCTTCGAAGAGACGCTTTAAACTGAAAGTTGCAATACTCGGGTCAAATTTAAAGGCTGTCGTGGAGAGTGATATCGGACTCTGGCCCCAGCAGTGGTCCTACCCAGGCGGGTACCCCGATTAGAGCCCATGTGGAGGTCTCTATATACAGTGGGGGGGTAGACACATCTTCCACCAACTTAGAACCTCCACGGCTCAACATCTTAGAGGGTATTTCTGCCACTTGGTATATATTTTAAGAGAAAAGGGCAAATTCCCATCACTCTTACAAAACACTTCACAGATTGGTATCCAGAGAAAGATTGGGGTATACACTGACAACTGTACAGCATCTTCTTTGCACAGACCATGTCCCAAACGTATGCGCTGCACCAGGCGTGCATGAATGGTAACCTGTCCGAGGCTGCCGCAATCATCAGCGATTCGGAAACCCCCGCGTCGCTCGTGCTGGCGAGAGACCAGTCCGAGAGAACCCCGCTGCATTGGGCCGTCTCGTTCAACCACCAGGACATAGTGGCCCTTTTGTTAGCCCATATGCAGGGCGTAGACTTGGATACGTTGCTCGACGACTCCAGCTGGACCCCCTTCCATATCGCCTGTGCTGTTGGTTCGTTGACTCTCGTTAAGGAACTGTACGAGAGGGACACCAAGCCAGACCTCAATTTGCAGACAGGGCAAGGTACTACCGCTCTGCATCTCGCAGTCGCTAAGGGTCATTACGAGGTGGTCCGTTTCCTAGTCGAGAATGGCGCGTCCACCAGAATCAAGGATAAAAACCAGCAGATCCCACTCCACAGGGCCGCTTCGGTTGGGTCTATGAAGTTGGTGGAGTTCCTGTGCACTGCGGGGAAATCTCCAGTCAACTGGGCTGATAGATCCGGATGGACACCGCTGTTCCACGCCTTAGCGGAGGGTCACGGCGACGTCGCCGTCGCGTTGGTTGTCAAATACGAGGCGGATCAGGACATCGAGGATAGTCGCAATCGGAAGGCCGTGGATGTGGCCTTGAACGACGAAGTGCGCAATTACTTTACGAATAATATCTAACTTCAATAAATGCTATGTAGTCTTGGTCAAGAGTGGGGAGGAGATCCGCCTCTTGTCTCACGGGTTCTTTAACACTAGTTTTGAGTTTGTGTAGGTGCCGTTCAAGTCATTGTCGATCTGCATGGGCTCATCTTCCGAACCGCCAGTAGCACTATCATTACTCGACCCGATCAACAGCAACTCTTGGCCCTTGATACTACTGACAAACGTTTCTGACAGTTTCAGTATGTTGTAAGGAATAATCACACCAAGAACGTTGTTGTTAACGGCAAATTTAACCATATCACGAATGCGGATATTGTCATTGTATTCGATTTCATTGTCATTAAAATGGTGAGCCCCCCCAGTGGCGTCCGTACTGTTCGTTTGCTCACCGTAACTTCTATACTGGGTCGACAATTTTTTCAACCTATGGGGCGTGTCACTGATGAATTTCCCGTCCGCTTGACAAGAAAGCGTGTTCATTTGGAGCAAAACGGGGAAGTTGGGTTGTTTCCAGTTCAAAATAGCACAAACCTGCCAGTTACATGAACTGAACACGATGGGACGGATTTTCTCCCCTGAATGACGCAATGACCTTTCATGCTCAAACACAATGTACAGGACACTGTTTATAAATTTGTTCACACTCAGTTGAGGAGATATTTTCACTGGGATCGTGTTGATCTCGCGCATCGTTGGGAAGCAACATTGGATCACTAGTTGCATGGTTTTGGGGATCAGACCGAGCAGGGTCTCGAAATCAATAACCCTGCTCTGTATCAGTTGCCCTACCTTCTCGGACGTATCTAGGTCATTCTCTTCAACATTGCTGATACTTTTACCAGATAATAATTCCACTTGCTGGACTGAAAGATCCGTTAGCAAGAATCTGGTGCCCTTAACGTCCATCCAAAACTCAGGTGCTGCAACAATAGTGCCATCTTGTAAGTGGAACACTTTAATTTCAATAAATTCCCCTTTCAGAGAGGAGGATGTAACAAAATGCAGCTCGTTACCAACCAAGGTATTTGCAACATCCTCTGCAGTGTTTAGTTTACCGTTTATTCCCGTACCTCTGATGGCATTGCTATTAGCGGTAGACTTCCAGTAAGGCTCGTACTTGGTGATTTGCAAAGGTCTGCCCTCATATGGGTAGATTACTTGATATTTGAACTTCAATGTTCCAATATTATTCAAGCGGGGATCAAACAGTGGTAGCCTGATCTCGCTTTTACTGTTTGTCAGTCTTTTTTCGCGAAACAAAAAGGGCATCGCAGTGGACTTTGCAATTAGTCGCGTCCCAAATGCTGGAAAAATTTCAAAATCGATAACAAACCCATCAAGCGTATCAACTTGGAAGTTTATCTCACCATTCTCTGTGTCGTCGTCCTCCAAGTTTTGCGTATCGCCCTCACTGTTTTTCAAAATAATATTTCTCGGTATCATATCAAAAGAGTTTGAAGTGACTGTGATTCTACCCGGTGTAGGGACTATTAGGTTTTCATCTGATGGATGCAACTCAATACCGTTGGTGTATCTTTGTAAAATTACTTTAACAAATATCTTTTGTTCTAAGAAATTGTGCCCATATTTCCTCAATGGGATGATTGGTGGTGGCAATGTGAATGCAGGAATGTTATCTAAAGAATCGTATACGTCATTGATATCTTCGTCTTCAGATAATGACATCATTTGGGTCAAGGATATCTTACTGGGAGTTAGGGTGGGATTTGTTGGAGAGATTTTATTGTAAAGCTTATCAGATTCCTTCACATAAGGCAGCAATTCGTTAAGAACTCTTATGTTGCTCTCCCACAAAGCGTAAAACAATGGGCTCTTCCCCTCGTCGTCCTTCATGTTGATATTTGCTCCGCTCTTCAAAAGTTTATTGACTAGTAGCGGCCTTCCTTCCTTGATGGCGTACACAATAGGTGGCCAGTTGTCTAAGCTATCCAGCTCGTTCGGATCAGCGCCATACTCAATCAACAGATCAATGAGACTTGGATCACCCCCGTATTTTGCAACAAGGTGCAAAGCGCCCAACCCATGAGAGTCCTGTACGCTGTTGAACTGAATACCTCGTTCATTACAAAGTCTTAAAATGATTTTCGTTGCTCCATAATTGTTATACCTGCAAGCAGTCAGCAGCGGTGAAAACTGCAAATTGCCGTTCATGTTAGGCCACAGTTCAGCATGGCCTTGCATCAACAGTGCTTCGACAATGTCGTTATGGTTATTGATAATGGCAAGAACTAGCGGAGTTCTCGAATCATTGTCCAATGCGTCAATACACTCGGCTGTACCACAATCGACGTTGATGATATCTTGAGCTATTTTCGTTTTGCCCAGTTCACTGGCATAGTGGAGCGGAGTACGCAAATGAATGTCTTGAGTATTCAATAGTCTTTTCAGTGTATCTTTAGGTAAAGTTCTGATAGCTATTTCAACAATGAAATCACGCTGTTGTGTAAGGCAGTGTGCACTTTCGTGGAATATATTCCTTCTCGAGAAGATTTCATCATCCTCATCACAGTACGAGAGATCGATTTTATCCTTGACAGAATCGTAAAATATCTGCAAACACTGATCGTCCATATTTGAGCCAGTCAATAAGAGAAACAGTTTGGATATGGATTCCTTCAATACCACTGCTCTATCTATCCTAGTAATCGGTATATTCTGTGTGAAAAATGGTTTCATTCTCTCTAAGGCAAATGTTTTGATGGCGCTGTATCTTCTATCCTCATCCTTCAATTTGGAAATGTTTAGGAGTTCCGAATACCAATGTTCAATTTCCGTATCACTGTCAAAATCTTCATTCTTCATCAGCCCCCGATTAACAATCGGGCCTACCCCAGCAAATGAAGATTTTGAACTCTTGCGAGCGTCTATGTTTGAGTCTTCATTCCCAGTAAGGGTGCTTTTCAGGTCATTGAGCTCAATCAGTATATTTATCGTCTCATCGTTCAATTTAAGGGCCTCCGTTCTGATGAAGATGGGCTGTACAGAGACCACAGTAGCTAGATAAAACTCCTTGTCCTGGGAATGAGACCTCTTATCCCATTTCTTCAAAGCTTTAGAAAACCCTACTTTATTAAGTTCAACGTACTGTTCAAAATTGATCAGATCCTTTTGGAATTTGATAAATCCACCATATATGGCTTTGAAGGAAAGGTTGGATCTCGAGTTCAGCTTCCCGTTGTTCTTGTATTCCAAGTATTTGGACTGCAAAATATTGAACTTTATCTTTAGATCGGACTCCTTCTGCAAGTAGAACATGTTCACTTTTTCCAGTTCTCTCTCCAGCCTGAAGAAGAAGGAAGCTTTGTTCTCCTGTAGCCTTTTATACGCTACTGAATCGTCAAATGGCCTGTCCAAAACTCCAACATCATCTGCTTTTGTATCGGCGCTCCCCGCGTTCTCTTTGCTCTCGTAAACCATTGCAGGGAATGCCAGTTGTTTAATAAGCTTTTTCAACGCTTTGTAATCAATGAAGTAGTTGCTGTATTCGGGCAGCTCCAACTGCCGCGATTCAAGATACTTACCAAACTTCATCTTGGTAGTACTATAGTGCTCTCTCTAACCCCTGTAAACAGCCGGTTACGGTGCTCTTGAAGTTTGAACACTTGGAAGGGAACCTTTTTATTGCAAGAATTGCTGGATTGCTCGATAGTGTTTTTTAGATGAAGAATAATAACGCAAGAGGTTAGGCGATGACAGCAAATCTCTACCGAGACTGCACGAACCAATATTTATACACGACTACTGGCATACCCGGATGGCCAGGGTCTACTCTTACGGGACCTGAGGCTGTCCCATTCGGCAGAAGTGGACGACACGCCTGACTTCTTCCAACCTAATTCTCGCGCTCTGAACTGTGCCACGTGGGTTTAGGATTGGTGTAGAGGGAAAGAGTGAGGAAGAGTCTGCGAAGCACTCGATGACACAGAAACACACGCGTTGTGCCGGAGTGTCGTTGGCCGGTCGGCGGCGGTAGCGGTAGCATTGCGCCTTGGGGTCATGTAGTACCGGTGCTGGGCGTACATGCGGCTTTAAAGTATGGTGGAATTTTACCAATCTACCAGCCGTCAAGATTCGGAAGGCGCAGAAGCTCGCTTCTGGTCCCTGCCAAGCACTTTTAAACCCTCAAACAATACCAGACTAAATTGAGATGTACTGTTGTTTCTATTGTTGCTTGGAACGTGGCAAGCCAGAAAAGGATTAGCATGTGGGTTTTGTTGCTATTCGATCACATGTACGCCCTTGGAATTAATTCCGGTTCAGGCGGAAATGATGTTGTCGAGCAATTGCATTAAGTAAGAAAGTTTTGGATCATTGTCAACACTGGACATGTGTTGCCATTGTCAACAGGTCGAATTATGCCGAGAGTTGGTAGCATATCTCGTCCCGCTCAAAGAAAAGGTAGTCTTCAAATCTTGTTAAAGTCTGCAGAAAATACGGGAGGGTCGTTATTTCGGAGAGCAGTTTGCTCCGGCTGAAACACTCGAGCAAATGCATGTGGGTCCTTGCTTTGTAATGTAGTCTCATACCTGAGAAAGATTCTAGGCGGTTGCCCTCAAAAAAAATTAATGTAGGTTTGTCTCAGCACCTAGGTTTGGGAAACTTTGGTTGAGGGTTTTTTACGACAGTCCTCTTTGGCCCGCTGATACCTACTCAATCACTCTACTTTGGGTTTTGCCATTCTTCTAATACCAAACCAAACTATTCCTCTCAATTATCGACATGTTGATATCCATAATTTATCACACCAAAGTAGTTATTATCATTGGCCTGGACCGTTTCCTTAGTACGGTACGTTGAATTTTCTTCTTTGAACTTGTCCATGAAGATGTTCCTCGGGAATAAACGTACATCAAAGATTGCAAATATTCTTTAAATTGGTACTATTCTTGCAAACCCCGCAAAAAGTAGAGAGAAAACAAAGAGTTACCTCCTCATCAATCACTAATAAATATAATTATTCTTGCCGCTGACGTTACAATAACATAACCGTTTGTATTCTTTCTCTTATCTGGTAATATAGCTTTGTAGGTATTTTGATCTTTTCTTCCCTGTTAAAAACATTAAACTATAAGATATCAAAATAAATAAAAAGGGACAAGTCGTGTGTGGACAAGAACGGTCAACTTTAAACCTTTCAATCACTTCAAATAGATACTTGGCCATTTTAGAAAAGCCAGTAGTTTGATTCTGATGGTTGGGGAAAACTCCAGATATTTTTCGGACCGCTATACACATTCTATACATCCGGCAAAAAAATGCCCTAAACTTTGAGAAAACAAGGACACTTCAGGTTTTCGTGAACCGCAACCCCATTCAACAATACATCAAACGAAATTGACTGCTGGTACAGAGACTGCGCTGCAATGCGAATACTTCTCAGATGTAACCGCTGTGTCTCTTTAAGATGCGCCTTAAGTGAAAAATTAAAAATGGAAAACAGTTGGAACTGGTAACAAACCTTTACCTGATTCTACGAGATGAGCTTGGTGAATGGTGCGAAGACGGGACCGCGACCCTCCACTACTTTGACACCTTGAAGTATGCCATCTGATTTGTTCCAGGGGCTGAATGTACTGGTGGTGGGCCCTCAGAATGACGAGACTTTAGGGTTTGAGAAGATGCTTAAGAATAACGGGTGTGACTCGGTGCCTCTCTACAACACTGATACAGGGGAGGAACTTACCGGGAAGAGTGCGATCATATCATATTTTAAGTTAGAAGAAACGGATATACATTTCATAGTGTCCAACACGTGTGATTTCTCGTTCTACAAAGTAATGGCGTTTGACCTGTACATCCCCGTGGTCAAATCGTCGTGGATCATCCATTGTATAGCCAAGAACAAGATAGTGCAGCCGGAGATGCATAGTCCGAATGGAGCTCACCATTTGAAGAACACGCAGATATACCTCTCGCCGTTCTCCTTCACGGAGGGTGAGATTGCTTTCTACTCTCAGATGATCGTATCCCTCGGCGGTAGCATCAACCAGATACTTTCGACGAGGACAACGCATGTGGTCGCGAACCAACACGAAGACCTTGCCATCAGCGCAGTGGAGGTGTTCCCCGGGGCAGCCGCGGCTAAGATAAAGTTCGTCTACGTCACATGGTTAGTAGAGTGTTTCATGAGTTGCTCGGATGTCGGGACAGCGGAGCATACGATCACGGAGAAATCAACCGACAAGGCCCCCTGGGATAGAGTGGAATCTCTCCAGCTCTCCAGGGGCGAGTCCAAATTTCTCACAGGTTACACGTTTGCGTTGGACCAGCAAATGGGCGGGCAAATATGTGGCATTATCTCACGAATCGTGGCGGGACTCGGCGGTTCCACCACGTTGGACCCAGTTACAAGTCATGCGGGCTCTTTCCCCCTAGGTGGGTTGACCGCTACTAAGGGAGACGGACACAACACGTGGTACTGGTTGTTTGAGATGATCCAGCTGGACTCGTTCGTCCCGCCCGTTGACAAATTGGTATACCGTTCCCCCAGAGGCGCCGTATTCGAGTCACGCCAGATGAGTGCAAGTTACAGCAATTTCTATGCTCTTCAAAGACACTACGTGAGGACTGTGTGCCGTATGCTTGGAATTATCCCTACACCGGAGTTGACGCGGGCGAACGAGGTCCTTGTCACGCGGTCGCGTTCTGGGAGGAAGTACACCGTTGCGACGACGCAATTGAGGAACCGATGCAGTGTGGTGAACTACCTGTGGCTTGAGGACTGTCTGCGATTGGGAAAGGCCGTCGATACCGCTGGGTCGAGGTATGCGGACATACCTGTACGTGTCTCGGAGGGCGGGAACATGCTGGGTCAGATCGGGACCGTGCAGAACAGTGTGTTACAGTCTATACAGGAGGAGGCATCGGGGGACCCTCTGGGGACGCAGATTGATCTCACGCAGACCCCCTCCGATGGGAGGGCGGATGACAATTTCCAAACAGCATCTGAGCATCAACGGGATGTGGTGACGAGCAGCCCGAGTGGGTCTGAAGGTGACGACGACTCGATTACTAAACCGGGCGGGAATGTATCGGCCAACCACATCAAGCTTCAAGTAGAGGATACTGAGTCTACGCAGGGAACGATGCACGGTACGAGACCTGAGAAACGTATCGGCGACAGTCCGCTGTCCAGCAGCGATCCCAAACGGAAGAGGGGTGTCGGGGGAAGTATTGAGGAACGGATAGACAGCCGAGATCCCCATCGGCTGTACCACATCGAGGCTGTGACCACTAACTGCCTCGAGAGGTTAACCGCCGATGAAAAGCGGCGGCTAGGGGAACTCGGCGTGGCCCTCCACGATGACGTTGCAGACGCCGCCACGGCGACGACACCCCACCGACAGTTGAACTGCATAATCGCGCCGAAACGGTTGAGAACGGTCAAGTTCCTGACAAGCCTGAGTTTCCACCCACTGCAGTACGCTCTCGTGCCCCAGTTTGTTGAGGACTTGCTCGCGCTAAACGAGGCCGCCGACGAGTACCCGGATGCGGCGGACCCTCGGTACCGTATCCCGGAGGTGGACCCCTCCGTCATGGCGCTGAGTGGGCTGCCGGAGCGAGTCTTCCCACGAGCGGGCATCCGCCGCGTCAACCTTGCCCACGACATCGCGGGCGGGTCCACGGTCGTCGCGGGCATACTACGCGCGCATGGCATCCAAGAGACCCGCACGCTCCCGCGCAAGTTCCAAGAGGGCGACATCCTCAGGAACGAGGGCGCCGCCGCCACGGGGGCCACCGGGGCCGCCGCCGCCGCCGCCGCCGCACCAGACTACGTGCTCGTCGCTACAAGACCCTCGCAGGCCCGACGGTTCCAGCAACTCACGGCCCACCCGCCGGCAACGACACTCGTCGTCGAGTGGAACTGGTGCGTGCAGAGCATCTTCAACCTCCAGTGCGACACGCTGTCGAGCGAGTACATAATCCACTGACAATGACGCACGGGCGCTTATACGAGCCGGTGCTTATTAATTAAGTAATTACTAATCCCATACCTGCCCCACCCCCCACACCCGCACACAGAAACCGCCGCAGAGACCGCTCCCCCGCGTAAACGAGCTACAGCCGCGCGCGGAGACGGAGGCGGAGGAGGCCCGTCCCGCTAACTCCGGGCGGTGGGGGGGCCACCCGTATGCGGAGATAACGGCGGGCCTTCGAGATCTGAGTGGTTTAACTAATCCGGAAGCGGGTTTGCCTGCAGACCGAGGAAGTTACGAGGCTCGAGGCGTGAGGCAACCCTCGGAAATGATCGTCGACAATGCATCAGGCTGGCGTGGTGTCTGCTGGGCCTGCTTCCTGTCCTGTTGAAGCTGTTGTTGCTTTTTCTGGGGACGGGGGAGGAAGGGGAGGTGTCTCTCGTACAGACAGTTTTGGAAACCGGTTGGGCTGGATGATGTTCGAGGAAATGTTGTGTATATAAGCAGGTCGATATTCGAGCATTGTTGCATTTCTTGGTTGCCCAGTTCAGGTTCTCTCTCTTGTATCTTAGACTGTAGAATATCAGTAACCAAAAGGTTTATTCTACATACAAATACACCACACACACACACATACCAAAATATGCTATCGCAAGCTACTCGTGACTTGGTCAAGGCCACCATCCCAGCTTTGGAGGAACGTGGTGCTGAGATCACCAGATGTTTCTACGGGATGATGCTGACCGAACACACAGAACTGCTAAACATCTTCAACAAGACCAACCAGAAGAAGGGTGCCCAGCCAACCGCTTTGGCTACCACCGTCTTGGCCGCCGCCAAGAACATCGACGACTTGACTCCACTGCTGGGTCACGTGAGACAGATCGGTTTCAAGCACCGTGCCCTACAGATCAAGCCAGAACACTACCCAATCGTCGGTGAGTACCTTCTAAAGGCTATTCAGAAGACTTTGGGGGACGCTGCTACTCCAGAGATCATCTCCGCTTGGGGGGAAGCCTACGGTGCGATCGCTGACGTGTTTATCCAAGTCGAAAAGGAAATGTACGACGCTGAGGCGTGGCCAGGTTGGAAACCATTCACCGTCGTTGCCAAGGAGTTGGTCGCTAAGGATATCTACGAGTTCACCGCTGCTCCAGTCGACGGGTCCGGTGTCGACCTAAGCAAAGTGCCCATCATCGCTGGCCAGTACATCACGGTCAACACGCACCCAACGAGAGACAACAACCAGTACGATGCTCTACGTCACTACTCCATCTGCTCCGTCAACACTGACAAGGGTATCAAGTTTGCTTGCAAGCTAGAGACCTCCCTCAACAACCCTCCAGGTCTTGTCTCCGAGTTCTTGCACAACGAAGTCCAAGTGGGCGACCAAATCAAACTAAGCGCTCCAGCTGGTGACTTCGCATTGGACGAGAAGTTGCTGAAGCAGAACGAGATCCCATTGGTGCTATTGTCCTCCGGTGTCGGTGTCACCCCATTGCTAGCCATGCTAGAGACCCAGGTCAACACCAACCCTGAAAGACCAATCTACTGGATCCAATCCTCCCGCTCAGAGGAACACCAGGCTTTCCCCAAGCAAGTCGCCGCTCTGCTAGCAAAGGCCAAGAACACCAAGGTCTTCTACACACACACCAACGTCAGCGAGCGCATCAACCCAACGTTCTTGAAGACCAACGTCCCAAGCCACGCGGACGTCTACATCTGCGGGTCTCTAGAGTTCATGACGTCCATGATCGAAAACTTGAAGACTTTGGAACACAAGGAAGACACGATCCACTACGAACCTTTCGGTCCAAAGATGTCCACCGTCGACGTCGGCTTGAAGAAGTAAAACACAAAATCACACTGACGACTCGCATGTTATCACGGCTCATTATAACGGCTCATCGGACTGGCAGCAGTAGCCGTTCACTATTTATTACCTATCGCTACTCGTACCACCACTACTGTTAATACTTTTATACTACTATTATATTATTATGTTATTGCCACTAAGTCTAGCTGGTCCCATCACTCAATAAAATACTACACTACACGATTACAACGTTTCTAGCTTTAACTTGTTCTTGTTCAAGTAAAATCACATACTGTTAATTCGTCAACATCTTTACATACATATCTACAGGCAGGGGGGGTGGGGAAAGGTTGCCATTACGGTTTGCAATGTCACCACACTCTCACTTACCGATCTTGTCCTGGACTTTGCCCCAGAAGTCTTTACAATCCTTCCATCCCTCTCTCAGCTCCATGGCAATCTCGTCTTGTTTCTTTGTCAGCACCGGGAAACTGTCACGCTCCCAGCTGTAGACCCTGTCCCGTAGGGCACCCATAGTCAGCGGCAAGCTGTAATCCAGGGCTACAAGACCAGCACCAAGCGGGACGAAAACCCGCAGTGGCCAAGAGTACCGTTTGGTAACTATAGAAGCGGCCATCATTGCTAGCACCGCGTACGAAACCCCGGGAACGAGAGTGCCCGGTGGATCCCTGTACGCAGACTTCACCCTCTGCGCAACAGCCTGCTCCTCCCTTGTGTACTGCCTGCTCAACTCGTCCACTTTTGTCTCAGTGCTCTTGAACAGCCCCAACAGGGACACCCTCCCGTCGTGGATCATAGAGGTCAGCTTCCCGGGGACGCCCACTTTCTGCGTACCCTCTGATTCCACTTGCCCGTCCTCTCGCTGCGGTTCACCGTAGAAGTCCCGCTGCATCACTCGTCGCTGCACAGCTCCTGGTGTCTTGACTCTCCGTCGCCAGTTCACAACTTGACGAATTATAAAAGACAAATAACAATATCACTATAAGAGTGTACGTTACATACACTCATACATTCTTATATATATGTATACGGACGATGTGTTGAGCATAAATGAGATGTATCGATGTGCAAGTGTGATGCATGTGTGTGTGTGTGGGGGGGATGAGAAGGGTAAAACATCCGTCGACTTCTCTTTACCTCCTTGCTGTACGCCACTTTACATGATGGACGACATTAACAGGTATGTGTCCGCATCCTCATCCTCGATGGGTGCCAGCCCATGCCGGATATGCCTCACCTGCGGCACATTCTGCTCCTGTCTGGGGAGCACTTTCATCTCTTCTTTCATTGTTTGGGAGTCAAAATGCGGTAAGTTGTAATGCCGGGAGTACATTGTGGGCACGACGGCACCACAAACGAGCCCAACCATCAGGTACTTGAACCGGGGCATCCGTGCAGCCTTCTGCGCCTCCGAATAAATTTTAGAATCGAGTCTCATTGTAGTCTTCGCTGTATCTCTTGCTTCACTTTTCTTCCAACGAAGAGATGGGTAGACGCAAAACAAAGTATGCCACCGCGATGAGAGAGGTATGCACCCCCTTTATACTCCATGTAACCCACCGTAGCATAGCCACTGCCAGCCCTTCCAAGCAAGGCTGCGAGAGATCCGGAGAGGGGATGTCATGTCACGTTATATCAGCGAGTCCCCTGATTATGGGGTCCCAAATGTACGACATAGTTGATACAGCCGTGCGTGCCCCCCCCCCCCCAAGAAGAAACAGTACCAGCAGAGCAGGATTACGAGGCATGGCAGGTTACTTGAACAGCTTGTTGAACATAGACCCCAGTCCTGTCTTCTTCTTCTTGGGCTGGTCCTTCGATCTCTTTTCTGCGGACTTCTTAGTGGTCGTTTTCGCACGACTCTTACTGGAGGTGGGCGACAGGGGCGAACGACGCCCTGATCCCCTCGACGACGAGTGGTGTGTCGCTACATCCAAACTCTTGGCCTTTGACAACGGGGCGCTCGCGGTCTTTGTCCTGTTCGAGGTTGTCGCAGAAAGCGAGTTATCAAACTTGTGTGATTGGTGCCCCACCGTAATTGACTTGGTCTTTCTCAAGTTAGAATCAAGACTCGCGCTGTCGTCTATCATCGACTTGACCTTGTAGATGCTGTTCTCGGCGCCGATCTGAACTCTAGATAGTCTCCGTGACGTGGATGTCGGGGTCAACCGCTTCCCGTCCTTGTCGAACATGAAATTGAGATCTTCCATCAGGATATCTCTGGACGTCTTCGGGATCACGTACCCTATCTCTTCAAACAGCTGGATCTTTTTTTGGGTTTCTGGAGAGATAGGGAAGTATTCGTTGACCGATGCGACCGATTCCCTCGAACCGTTCGGGGACTCGTCGTCGGATTCCATGGCCCGCTGCTCATGCTGGTGCTGTTTTAAAAATGGGTTCTCCAAAGTGTCTTTGATCACAGTATCGAGCCATTCTAGTCTGTTGTCCTTATTGACCGGTTGGAAAACGACCATGTCATCTTTGACTAATTTCCTAGGGTCGATGAACTCGAAGGGTACAATGAACTCGGGCATCGGATAGTGCTTTGCCATGAAGAAGGGTAATTTCACGTTACCGTTTCTGAACTTGATTTGGACGTTTGTACTGACGGTACTGACGACCTGCAAATGCGGTTTATATAAAGCCGCGACCTGAGTGATGGCATTCTTTGTCGAGTCCTCTTTGACCAGCTCCACGGTAACTTTGACGATTTTATCCTCCAATCTCGCCGCATAGTATTCAAGGATGGATTTCGCTGCCGTTTTGGATTCCTCGTGGATCGCTTGCAAACGAATCCCCTTTGAAAGTACTCTTTGTTCGTCTGGTTTCGTGCTGATAATGTTGTTGGCGGTGGTCTCACCCATCATTTTTTTGTAATTATCCGCTTTCTTCTTTTGCCTTTTCTCCTTGTAGACTATCGAGTCAATTTTGTCCTCGAAGTTGGGAATCGATGTCATTATAATCAAGTGGTCCCCGTCTTTCGCCAGGTTTTCGACATACCAGTCTACAGACGACCAGGTGTACCTTCTACCACTTATGTAACAGTTCACCACCCGGAGGGAGGACCTTCGTTCCTTTTGATTCTTGATGGGTATTCTCTTTTGTATGCCAGTGACGTACTCAGTAAATTTATAATTTTGGATCGTCAACGAGATTGCCCTGTGCGTTACCGATGGACTTGACGGGTACGTGGGGGCCAACTTATCCGAGAGCTCCAGAGCCATGGCACTACTGTTCTGTGTTGGTGAGTCGTACAAGATTGTATTTTGTTCCGAAAAGTCGAAGTTCTCCATTTTAGTCGCGGACGATCTCCCCTTTGAGGTGTAGTAGTCCTCCAGGGCAGCCAGCTCCTCATTGGTCATGTTTGCAAAGGATTTCCTGCGGGCTTTATCAGGAGTGACCTGAGCAGCGGCAGCTCCAGAGACCACTTCTCCACGCTTCTTGTTCTCTGCTCTATCTTCCACCTCGTTCAAGTTTGAGAAAAGCGACTGCGTGTACCCATATTTAGAACCCGAATTCGACTGCGTGTTCTCCTTTGTGTCATGATTTATACGTCTCTCAAGGTCTTCATCCATGTTGGATATGTCCACGTCTGCAATTGCGTCCTGCTCATCAATCGCTCTGCCTGATTTCTTTATCACTGGTGGACCCCGTGGGGGAGGTAACCTCGGAGTCGGTGCCCTGACATTGACGGGCTTGTCCCTCCTTGCAAAGGGGGACGCACTTCTAGACCGTCCCGTTGCGGTCATCAATTGAGCGTTCGCCAGCAGGTAGTTCCGGGCGTACGCGTTGCGTCCTGTCCCGACAGATTCACCGGCGGAACCGGAAGACCGCCTTGGTTTTGTCCCGTCACCGCCACTGCCATCGCCACCACCATTGTACAGTGGGTTGTACTGCGGTGGAACGTGAATGTACTTGTTATTGAAGCCCACATGCCTATTGTTTTCCTTGATTAGCTTGATCTCGTCGTCGACCAGACTCGGGGCCAAATCATCAAACGAGATATGCCTGTTGTACCAGACCTTCCCCGGCCTCTTCTCGGACGCGGATTGAGACATCTGTAATGAAATTTTCTCCGACTACTGTACTTCTAAGACCCGTTGAAATCGGGTGGAACGGTAAGATGCCGTGTGGTTCCTCTGGTTACGTTAAGAGGGGCATAGATTATCAAATATCGTAAAAGGGTCTTTTTTTTCTTTTTTCTCTTTTAGTAGCGAGTTCACAAATATATTCACTACTTTCTGGGCGTTATTGGGCGCCCCACTGGAGGTACGAGGGCGCCGTTTGATCTTTGGCACTGATGGGGAATGGATAGGGATCGGAACACCGAAAGTTTGGTTATTATGGCATTATTATTACGTATTATAGATGATATATTAAATTTCTTTGATTTTTAAAGATGTTATGCTGAGTGCCACGCACAGACACCACACCTTGGATCGACCCCTGCACTGTCGCAGTTCTGAGGGGGCAAAAACAGTGGAGCAAAAACGGCCCGACAGCAGCGTGCTCAGATGGAAAAACTGGTGAAGATCTTCATGAACAAAGATCTCTCCCTCTGGACAACCTTCTTCTTCTTCTTGTTCTTCGCCAATTTGTCACCAGAACCGCCCATCCTACCGAAGGACAATATCGACCGTTTCTTGGGCTGTTCCAGAGGCTTGACCATTGGCTTGACCTTCATTTTCTTTTTCTTCGAGCTCTTCGGCTTCACTGCGGATTTTTCCGCAGCCTTGGGCACCCGCTTCTTACTCCCCTTCTTGCTCTTCTTGGGGGGCTCTTCCTCCTCTTCAGATTCCTCCTCTGCAGATTCCTCCTCTGCAGATTCCTCCTCGGATTCCTCGACGCTCGACCCGCTCGACGTCTGCTCGACCGTCGAGGCGTCGGTGTCCTCCTCTGGCTCCTCTCTCGCTCGCCTGTTCACGCTTTTTTTCGCTGCCTTCACCATCAAAGATCTCTCTCCCTGCACCTAAGCTACACCAACGTCTGCCGCGTTGCAGCAACCCGCCAAGACCCACGGCATGATCCAGCGCCAGGTCCACTCTTCTTATACGGCGGGAAAGCGGGAAATCGGGGCTCGAACGACGGGAAATTCGCGCGCACAATTTCCTGTTCGGGACACTTTTGCACCTTAACGCTGTGGTGCACGGATGCAGTCGGTTAAACATTACATTTCCGCTTCCGGTAACACTATTACCTGAACGAGTACAGCACTGCGATATTGGCTAAGCCAGGAACCAGCAGGCGAGCGGGTTCTCCTCTGGGCATCACCTTGCGGCCAGCGGGTTGGGACTGGCTCACTCCCCCGCGGACCCAGCGCAGATGTACCTTGGTCGCGGTTGCTAAGTATTCTATAACTATTGTTATTATCATTATTATTATGAACGATGTATAATATAAAACTAAAACCTGATGTGTGATGAACCTGTGTGACGAACTTGTGTGTGCATGCACCTAATGCGTATGTGTATGGGGGAATAGAGGGAGTGAGAGGGAGGGGTGGGGGGATTGGATCATACCTGCTGCTCCAATCTCCACGAGTAGCCCCGCGAATCGGAGTCCTGCCATATGTCTGCAGGCCTCTGGCTCTTCAGATTTATGCTGCTCGAACTGCCGCTCCTCGATTGGCCAACCAGCGTCGAGCTGGAGCTCAGGTTGGACGCCACGGAGTAGTTCCGCTGGTAGTCGAACAGCTTGGCGTTGGACATCTGCTGCGCCACTGGAGACGAGCGCTGCTGTCTCTTCTTGATCTGGATCTGTGTAGCGACAACGTGGTCTCTGATTGGCTCCAGCAACGTTTGCAAGTCAAGGATAAGGTCCTCCTGTTCGACGCGCAGGTCCCAGTTCAACAGGTTCAGTAACTGCCTCTCCATCAGATTGATATCCTCTAGCGAGAACAACCCATCCGTGTACTTGGCCCAGTGTTTGTTTAGCGGCGACGAGTCGTTGTGGTATTTGGCACTCAGTATCAGACACGCAAGGAAGAGTCTGTGGATCGTGGATGGCAAACCCTTAGCGTCCTTGGGCAGTATCCTCTTCAACTTGTTCAAGTAGCAAACGGTAGTGAGCAGCGTAGGGGTGTAAACGTTTGTGTATCTAACCAGCTTCGTGATGAACGTCCTTAGAGAGGGTAGACGAGGCTCCTTCCCAGAAAGCTCTGTAGGGGAACTTGGTGGACTTGGATATTGCTGCGCGGGTGTGTTAGGTAGCACCTTTAGTGTTACACGCGTTAGATACTGGATCATTTCGTCCGTGCAAGGCGATTTCATTAGAATGTGCAAAGCCTTCTCGTAGTATTGCATTGTGTTTGTTTTTATTATGAGGGAGGGGATGAACTTAGTGTGTTGGTTCTTGTACAACAGTAAATGATAAGAACAAACTCCGAACAGAGACGAGACAAATACTCTTGCACTATGCTACTACTCTTGAAGGACCTCACTCATCTTTATATATCAAATGAGCAACTTTCGTCCCTTGTCTTTGGCCATTGAGAATCAAAGCTGTAACGCCAAATGTTCAATGCTGGAGAACCTTTTTGGATCTACACTTTCGCAGAGTAAGCTGCGAACAGAGAACGAAAAGTGAAAAGCAGCGAAATGCAAAAGTGACACGAAATGCCAAAAGACATACGCACTCAGAAACAGTTGGAAAGTGTAATCGAGTTGCTCCATACCGGATTCTGCTGCACAACGAGTACCTTCCACGGTCGCCAAATGCCACCGTCGACGACGCGAATAATTTCGCGTCAATTTTACGCCAAATCGGGAAATGGTTACGCTTCCTTTTCCCTTTTCGCGTACACCGTGACCCGAAAGGGAAATTCCTGCATTGGGCTAAAATAAAAAGCCGTACACCTCACCAAAAGACTCCATAGAGTGACACGAAAGATGGTCCCGTCGCCTAACGAACTGCTGACCTCTGGAGCATCCAGCCCCTCCCCTCAACGATCTATCCAGTAGAATAACTTTGATCAGGCGTGTCTGCAACGAAACCTGCAAGCCTCCCAAAAACCAATTGAAACTACCTCATCTCTCCTGGTGCCAGAACAATTGGCGTCCTCATACCACCATTTTCTTTGCAATACAGCCCCCCCCCCCGTACCCTCTCACCATCATTCCACCTGAGGCTTTGCGAGTCTCGGTCTCGGTACCTGGAAATCTAAAGATAGGAACCCGGACCGTCTCGGGTTGATGATGCGAATGCCCTGGCTACTAAATTTAGCAGAGCTGTTCAGATGCAAAATGTAACGGTCGAGCTTTCTCAGCGACACCGGTTGTAGTTCGTGCCAGTGGGACATCAGCGACCACAGACCCAACGTAAGAATCCCGACTGCGATGTCGAACACGTTGTACGTGCTACTTGCCCGGAAGGTTTTGGCAATATACCGGTTCACCTGAGTAACTATGACCTCAAACTCCTCTTGTGTAAAATACAAGGACAGCGGGCTCACTGAAGAGTAGCCGAACAGCTGTCCGTCATCGTACACACCATGCGGCACGAACCGTTTCCCGTCTGTGGCGTCCACTATAGCAGCGGGCTCGTTCCCCGGGAGCATCGTGCTAAAGCATGGGTACTCTAATGTGGTTTCGAATCGTCGTGGGATCCGCACGATCCTCGTAGTTTCGAATTCAAGCGAATCAATGGCACAGTACGGATTCGGGAAATGCGTTATCGTTATACTCTGCGACTCGCTGTGCTCGCAACGACCGCTCGGCGTGTCCAAATTACCGTAGAAGGTCTCCACAAACTCGTGGTAGTTGAAAAACAGCGGCTCCGAGGAGTTCTCTCCTGCGACTTTGCTAATAGTGGACTCGCTAACGGCTTCAAGGATCGTAGACGCCTGATCCTGCCCGTTTTCATCTTCATGTTGCGAACTGCTCTTCGCTAATGAGTCTGTTTGGAAGGTGGAAAGACTTGGCACTCCAGCTTGCACTATGGAACTGTGCAACTCCTCAAGCATCTCCTCTCTTTGTCTCTCTTTCGTGTCCTCCCTCTGGAAGATTCACTGCCCGTGTCACGCCTACCTAATCCCACAGGACAATTCGACCAGATACGGCACACAGGTCTGCAAGTTCCTCTTATCATGCGATGCCGTTCATCACCACACAAAGTTACGTAAACAGTGGGAACAAATATATATATATATTACAAATCGCAAATACCGTTCAGAGTTTAGACAAGTTCACAGAATGAAGGGCTGTAGTGGTGGATACGGAACCAGTTTGACCCAATCGCGCTCGCTATACGCAACAATGTCTGATAAGGATTTTGTGACCAAGTTCTTGACGCTTGCTACCATCAACAAACCGGCACTCGGACCGGACTTCCAGAAACCTCTATCGGAGGTGAAAACTCTGGGTGTCGCTCTGCCTCCCTTGAAGTACAAGTACGACCCAAAACGGACCCACGGGGCTGCTGGTAATGCGACCGTGAATGTCACTTTGAAGAGCGTTCGTGCCCCCAAGTTCAGCCTAGCGAGCAGCTTCCAGCCGGACGAAACTGTCAGGCAAATGAAGCAGTTTCTGGTCGAACACGAGGAGACTCTTCAGCAGGTAGAGCAACTGAAATTGCTACTCAAGGGGAAAGTGCTACATGACAGTACTCTTGTTCGGGATCTAAAGGCAGAGGACAACTCTGTCATTAATGTTATGGTATCCAAACCCACTGTGGCGGAACAGACTGCGACACCGGACGAGGCCCCTGAACCGGCCGAACTGCCTGTCGATACAAACCACACCGTTGAGATCCCATGGGACAAAATTGAGTCAGTGCTTCAGTCCACTTTTGCCTCTCCAGAGGAAGCCGCCTCATCTCTGCAGAGATTGAAAAGAGGTTGGGAGCTCGCCTAGTCACTTGTTCCACAGAACAGAAGGACGAATGGAAAAAATAAGTATATCACGTACACATGTATGAATCTATAAATCCTTCCGAGACGACAGCACACTGAAAACACCTGCACTGTTCTCTTATTTGCCCTGCTGTTTCATCTGTTTAACCCTCGCCTTTATATTTGTGTTCCAATCGACCCCTGCCAAACTCATCCTTTTAAACCCAGACAACTCTGAGGCTAGCACATCTGCTATTACATCATTACTCATTCCAAACTCCTTACTGACTGCAGCATTTCCCGAATCAACCTTAGCCTCGGCAACATTTGCACTGCTACTGGAATCTCCCTTCTTCAAAACTTTGTTAAAGCGAACCCATTTCTTCCTTTGCGAGATCACATATTTCCGGATCTTATCGATTTCATCTTGGTCCAATTTGTTAAGCGGTATCTTCTTTTTGAAGAGCACTTTATCGAATATATCATTAGGGTTCAAGAGCTTTTTCGGGAAAGTCTGTATAACCTGAAACAAAATCATGTCATAATCGTCTCGGTTCATATTGTGGTGGGCAGTCCAATCGTGTGTGTGGTTACTTAACAACGATTCGTTGCTGAAAGACGCAAAAATATTCTGGGAGGATAGTAAAGACGGCTTCTTCTCCACCAGCTCCCCTTCACATAACTTGAAAATCGCCAAAGATACTTTAAAGAGGAAATGAGACTTTTCGTAGAACAGACAATCCCAAATTCGCAACGTGGTCTCAATGGGGACGACTCCAATAAAACAACTCATAAACCAACTTGCCGTTGACAATGTGATTGGTGGTAATTTATTCAAAATTTCCATCTGTTTCAGGGCATCTTGCTGATCGGAGCTGCCGATCTCTCCGTCGTTTGTGTAAGTGGATTCCATTTTGGTCCAAAGTTCAGGAAGATACTGCTTGATACAGAGAATAAGCACCCCCTGATCGATGTTGACTCCCTCCAAATTGACTGAATGAACCTCCGGCAGATATTTTTTGGTGATAATCACAAGCATCCAAAATGCCCTCTCCTCATTCATGAAGAAAAGTAACAGCCCAGCCAAAAAGTTCATCGATTGACAGTAACCAATATTCGGATCGTAAAGGGAAAATGCAACAAGAACCCGACGCAGAGATCGTATCATCGGCGGGTCCTCTACTTGAAAGGACTCCCGATGGAAATGTATATTATCAGGGAAAGTTCTATTCAAATCTCTTTCAATGACATCGATATCTCTAACTTTAACGTTTTCCGCTTGACTTTTGTCGACCAACTTGTCGTATAGACCTTTGTGTTTGTTCAACATCTCGTCTCCGCGTGCAAAATACCACCACGCATTGCCCCTCCATTCGGCGGGTATGCCCTTCCGTACGTACCTCTTCAATTTCTCGCTCTGCGGCGGGAACTTAGTCGGAGAGTCACCGTTAAGCGACAGCCCACTCTTGGTTAAAAAAAGCTGCCACTTATGTTTCCTTCTGACGCAGTACTTGGAGTAATCCTGCCACCAATTATCATAGTCCTTTAACGTAATGTAGTTGTTCTGCTTCCTAAACCCATACCGATCGAGATTCTGCAACTCTGGAATAGCAGATCGCCTCTTTGTGGTAGTAGAATGCACACTTCTAGTGGTGGAGGTGGGGTTCCCACCGGTGTCCGTGGACCGTCGCCGTAATGACTGGTGAGAAAGAGTAGGTGAAACTTGGACATAACTATTGTCATCGTCCCCATACAGATCCAGCAGACTGCCACGCCCAGAACCTGCACTCGGAGATACCGCCTCCCCCTGGTGGGATCGGTTTCCAACTGGTAGATAACCATTTGCATGATCCTCACGGTGATGCTCGCTCGAGAGATCCCTAATGTTCTGCAGATTCGGCGTCGAGGGGCATTTCTTAAACTCGTCCTTTGTAGGTGAGGACCCAGCCGACATCTCTTTCTCCGGGCAATTCACACGAGTACCAACAAGTGGATGTACAAGCCGGTCTAGTTAAAGCCCTGCCACTCTTTCTCGCCCAAACATGCCAAGTGTTGACACTTGCGCTTAAACGATTTCAATAATGTTTGCAAAGTTTCACCGTTTCCAGACTCTAAGACGACTGGTGCGACGCTGTTCCAGTGTTGTATGTTGCTAATTGGCCATCGTTGTCTAATCGGGACCCACCAATTGGCTCGACTCTACACAGATAATGCCAGGGAGTGGATCAGCCTGCTTAATAGCGCTACGCTTTCCCAAAATGGGCGAATAAAATATAGGTTTGACAGGTCTAGTGGGCCAGGAGGACAGAACGTCAATAAAGTGAATACGAAGTGCACGTTAACGGTGCCTCGATTGTCCACGGACAGCTGGTTCCCCACTGTGGTAAGGGAACAGATTATGGGTAACTCGGGGGGCCGAATTTGCAGGTACTATTCGAGGTTGGGTGACTCCCTTACTGTTCAGTCGGATGAAACGAGGTCCAGATCGAGCAACCAGGCACGCTGTCTCGAGAAACTTGTCGATGAAATAAAGCAGGTATGCTGGTTCCCCACGGAGACTCCTGTGGAGACGAAACAGAAATGGGCGAAGATTGCAAGGCAAAGGGACCGAAGACGATTACGAGAGAAACGGATCCACAGTGACAAGAAAAGGTCGAGGAAGTCAACGTATTGATACACTGAGCAATTGGTTGTTCCCACTCACGTTATCTCCCCCTCTCTATATATAGTTTATATGCAGTAGTTGTCGTAATAATATTGTATGCTTTGGTATAAGGGGTTTCTTTATTAGTATCCCATTTAATACTACATTGTGCACGCCATTACCTTCAGTACTCTTGAGGATTGTAATCGTCGTTATCCTCTTGGTAAGCTTCAACCTGTGAAGCCTGACTTCGCCTTTTTGGGGTCTTTTTCGGTTTCTTAGTTTTCCTGCGTTTCTTATCTGGCTTCCCGTCGTTGTGTTTGTCGAGCTCGTCGTCATCGTCTGTTCGACTACGCTTCTTATGGAAATCCTCGTTCTCGATGATGGCTTTGTTGAGCACCAGGTTTCTCTCGTCCTTGAAATCCCTCTGCTTGCCCTTATACTTTATGACATTACCCAAAATACTCTTCCCAACTCTCTCACTAAACAACGCCTGATCCAATTCGTAGCACCTGATCGTAAGAAGGTCAAACGCACCGGCAAAAGCCTTTTTGATATCCCTGATGTTAAAAGTACCACGGCTTATGTTATTGGCACGGTCCCCCGGGTCCTGTATAGCCAACGCGAAACTGTTCCGAATCGGATGCAGTTCTCTCCACTCTCGCTTCGGTAGGTAGCTTGGAGCGCCGTTTGACAAGCTTATGGCCACGTCGTCGTACCCAAAGTTTTTACCGTACAATTCGAAGAAATCGATAAGGAGCACCCCGAGATTGTCAATCGGATCAATCTCATTCGTAATAACACGCGGGTGCATGCTCAAGAACGAATAAACGAGGCATATTATGCTGAATCCGCCCAGACCACCAGTGTGGACATTGTTCAGCCTTCTTGAGTGCAGAAACTGTTTAATAATGAGGACAAGCTCTCTTAAACCTGGGGTGCTCTCAAGCCACTCACGGATAAGTTTTGCCGCCTCGAGTCCATTGATCCTCTCGAAGGAGACGTCGATGTGGATCCGTGATTCCGGTTCCACAAATTTGATGATGGGGACCCGCGCCTTGGCAATGATCTCAATCTCTGTGGCCAGCCCCTTTTTCTTCAAGTGCGTTGCCAGTTTGTAAAGACTGCTTTGATTCTCCTTGTCCCCGCCCTTGCTGTTCACCACACAATCGATGTCGGAACCTGGGAGGTACAAGTCTGTCGCATACGACCCGAAAACGTGCAGGTCGGCGTCTGGCCACAGTTCGGACACGGCGGCCCTGATCTTCCCAATGGTGGTGTTACGTTGCTTGATCTCTACTCTGTTGGGCGAAATGTACGAAATGAAGTCCTTCACCTCCAAAGTGAGCCAGTCGGCAATCTCTTTCTGTTTCGAGTGGTCATGGTTTATAATCCAGGGGTAATCACCCCCGGCTGGGGTTGCTGCAGTCTGATTCTTCGTAGCGTCGTCCCCCGATACTGCTACTGCTTTCCCGTTGGTGCCGTCTTTCTCCTTCTCCTTCTCTCCCTCACTCTCCTCACTGTCCGAGAGGGATATGAAATCGTCGTTATTGGACAACTGGTTCATCACAACACCTTTCTCTATTTGTGGGTACTCGCTCACGGGAGCCACACTGGACTGCTTCGTGGTGGGCTCTGTCGGATTGTCGAAGTGCCCATCGTAGTCGTCGAAACCTTCGCTGTTATCACTGGAGTCCTCCAGCAAAATGACGTCGCGGTCAGCCAACGGTTTCTCGCTCTCGCCCTGTTCTACAGCACTCATCCTGCCGCAGATTCTCCTCCAAACTAAAACGTACTGCTACAGGTACTACCACTACCACTACCCATAACCTACAGTCACTTGACGCTGGTTGCAGCAGGCGATGACTGAAAAATTTTTCAATATGGAAAGTCGTATCAAAAGAATGTCATTACTACTACATGATATAGGCTCGTAGATACTGCTTGTTGCGTCCCGACGTCGGTACTAATAGTTACAAAAACACTGCTGTGTAGTGTAGAGTCGCTCCGTGGGGCGCTCTCACCTCAGCAGTTCGGGGATGTTCCCCGGGTGACACAGCCACCCAATTGGCTGCTTGATGCCCTTCTCGTGGTCGACAATCCTGTAGTTCTCGAGCAAGTCGATGATGTACTCCAGCGTGTAGCCCCTGGAGAGTCCCTTCTCGATGGCCTTGCACAGCACCTTTCTCCGCGCGTAGCGCTTTGTCACGGCCGGGTCGCGGCGCCAGCTCGTCTGGTACCGGTTCTCCATCTCCCTGAGCGACGGCTGCCCACTAACGCCCTCCGTGTACTCGAGCCACACCTCGCGGACCGTGTGCGGCGACTTGATGAACTGGAAATCCTTCGAGATCATGCGCTGCGTCCCCGCGGCGGCGGCGTGTGGGTTCCCGGGGGGTGACTGGTCCCCGGTCTCGAAGATCGCCTGCTCGTGCTGCGGACTGGGCCTTCGGCTAATGCTGTTCTGTCTGTGGTTCTCCGAGCCTGTGTCCACGACCCCCCCACCGGCCGTTTGCACGAGCGGTTGCTGTGGCATCGCATGCTGCTGCTGCTGCTGATCGTAGTTCATCGCCGCGTTCGGGAACGGTCCGGCGTTAATTTGCGGCTGCTGGAGCACTCTGCCGTTGGAATTGAACGTTTCCCTAATGAACGTGGGCTTCACTGCGCCGCCGATCATCCGCATTGCGCCGTCCTGGCGCGTCCCGGCGTTGTTGTTGTTGCTGCTGCTGTTCAGAATATCGTCAAAAAACGGGTCTGAGCTGGACTGGTTGAACATCCCGCCTCTCATGTTGAGCCCCTGGTTCCCGCTCCCCTGCTGCTGCTGTGGGACGACCGCGCTGTTCGTCCCCACGGTGCTCGCCGTTGGGGTTGTGTCGCTGGGCAAGTTCAGGTGTATGCCGTTGATGAGGCTCGTTGTGGCGGTGATGCCGTGCACGCTGCTGGACAACTTGTCCCTGAGTATCTCGCCGTGCCGTGCCTGGTCGTTCAGCATGACAGAGATCATCGAGTTGAGCTCGTTGATCTGCTGCTGCTGCGAATTGACGACCATGTCGTACTTCTTGAAGTTCTGGTCCAGCTTCGCACTGAGCGCATGGAACATCGTCTCGAACATCGCGATCCGCCGCTCCAGCTCCCCGACCCTCCCGTCGAGAAACGACCCCTCCGCCGCACCAGCCACACCGCCTTCCCCGTGTCCGGATCCAGAAACGGACACAGGCCCGGCCCCACGGTCACCGTCGTCGGCCATCGACTCCACGTTGCTCATCTCCCGCATGAGCATCTCCTTCCTCGTCTTGTGCACCGAGTCGTCCATCCCCGTGTACTGACTGTAACTTTCTGTGTTCGAGCTCAAAATGGTGTAATGTCACTTTCCCCAGAGTGAAAAAAAATAATGAGAGAGATTGTTGCTAAACCTACCAACTATCCAACGCACGCTCACTAAGCCTCTGCGTGTCTGCGATTGAACAATTGCAACTGGAGAAGCACGACGATACGGACAGAACGAACACGCAACTGCAAAAAAACAAGGAACGCCCTCAGTCGCACCTGCCAACCCTCTTGCTCGAACCAAAGAGTGCCCCGCTGGCGGAGTTAATCGAACCAGAGCGAGACTCAGAAGGCAAAGCAGCGAAGTGAACCAGTTGGTCTCACGTTGTACTGCAATGGAAGCAGAGGCAGAAGGAAAAAAAAAAAGAAACAAAAACAGCACAATGAAGGAATCAGCCACAGGAAACGCAGTCTCGCGAGAGAGAAGAGTCTTCTACCGCCAGCAGCAGTGCACCAATTGGATCCCGTCAAGCTGGGGTCGCGAGGCAGGCGGGGGGAGGCACCTTGTTGTTCGTGGGGAGAGGGCGGGGTTCATGCAGCGCCTGCTGCGGCTGTGGGTGGGCGAGCCTTCGAAGCCCTCGAGGCAGAATGATCGACATGAACATTTCCCAAAAGGGACGACCAAAATAAAAAAGAAAGGTGCGCTGCCGTTTTGGTAGCGTTCGAGCAGAATGGTAGCGCCGGTGGTTTGGTGGGCTCACGGCATCGTCTCGAGTATCTCGTAGAGCTGGATGGTCGCCATGTTGCTGGTGCAGCTGGAGGAGGAGGACGATGGGGCGGTGCGTGTCGGCTGGCGGTCCCGCTGCTGGTGCAGTGTCTGGAAGAACTGTTCGAGCGGGGCGCCGCGCGCGTGGCGTACGGGCTCCGCGTCGTTGTACACGCCGACGTCGTTAACGTACTCCTGGCTCAGCGGCCCGTCTTCTTTGCCCGCCAGCGCAAAGCACCGCTTCGGGAAGTCCGTCAGTGGGCCCCTGTGCTCCGCGCCGAAGTGCACGATGTCGTTGGTCAGATCGATCTTGAAGTACGTCTCCCTCGTAGACCGCAGCACGGACTTCATCAGGATCGTCAGGATATCGTCCCTCGAGGGGGTTAGAGTCCGCGAGTAACTCAGTTGCTGCCGTAGGTCATCAATTGAGATGCTAGAGTATGCGGGGGCCACCCGCCGCCACAGACGTAGTGTCTGGCTCAGACGCTGCACGTTGCTCGTCAACGCTTGCAGGGACCGCGCGACACAGTGCAATTGCCCGATGTAGTGGTACATCTCGGGGAGTTTGAGGTCCAAGAAATTCGTGTAAATGCCGCGCAGTGTCTCCATTATGGGCTCATCCTTCAGAATCCTTAACTGCTCGAAATCAAACGGGTTCACAGACTTCCCCTCGTCGTAAGGTGTCACAACAATACTGGTCAGAATGAACCCTGCAAGAACAAACTGCCCGGGTTTCAAATGAAGGGACCGCAGCGTACCCATTTGATCCAAGTGCTGCAAACATTTCAAGAAATGGTCCCTGCAACTCTCAACTTGTAAACGATAGTTCGTGACCAACCCTAAATCCTGGTCCCGTGTGTCCCGCGGCAACGATAGAATCGCCATCGATAGATGGTAAAGGGACATCAGTCGGGAATCCTGAGAGACAATCAGTGACCGCTTCGAAAGCGACACTAACACGTTTAGACACTCGGCAACTTTGTCCTTTTCGTCCTCCATCGTCGAATAAGTGCTGAAATAGTGGCTAATAAACAGCTGCAGGAAAAAATTCATCTTCGCAACAAGGTACTCCGTCCCGTGGGAATCCACTGGAGTCGCCCCCTGTATAATATCTCTCTGTAACTTCCCAAGAATCGACAGATCAATTTGACGATCGTCTTCAAGGAATATCCACCACTGCCTCGCGATAGCACGCTTGAACGTCAAAAGCTCCTCGATATCTTCGCTGGTCGAATGCTCTAACGGTTCGAAGATCTCGCACAAATCTAGTTGCATCTGAACTGTGGCTCTCAGAGTAGTATCATGAGTATCTTCAGGGAGAAGGTCAAACAAGAACTTGTTATCAACGGACGGGAACAAGTCCTCCAATATCGTGTGAAGCTTCGGAAGCTCCAAACCGGCACCACCTTCACGGACTAAGAACTGGACAAAATTGCGACAATCTTGATAGAGTTCCAATCTGTTGATACTGTTTTGGTACCGAATTTCCTGAGCCCAAGACTCCAGAAGGTGGAACCAAGATTGTACAAAAACATGACAATCTGTACCGGTGTTGCTCAATACCTCGTGGAATAGCACCCTTGCCCTGCCCCACTCTCTATCATTGAGAAGCAAAACTCCCATCTCTAACACCTGCTCTGGCTTCCTTCTAGTATCCTCATCAGCTGCTACGGCCGCTGACCCTCGCCTTGCGCCAGCTTTATCCTCATCCTCGCTCTCGAACTCCATATCACTCATTTGCATCTCATCATCTTCCGAGATCATGAAGGCATAGTCGCCATCTTCATCCTCAGACATTGGTCCCTAAAAGTAGGCAGGTTATGCCACAATGACCAACCTTTCCCTCCCCCACTACTACTGAACACCGTACATACAAGCTTGAAATTTTACCGTTTTATAACAACAGCAATTGGGAATAAAGGGAGTACAAGAGTTCAAAACGGATGTAGCAGGTTCCGGTGTAGAACGAGTATCTACACAGAGTACAGTGCATTGTGCCAATACCGTCCTCCCCCAGTCTCGCTTGACTGAGACGTGCCGATCAAGTAGAGACAAAGTTGGCAAGTATCTACATCTTGCTCCGTGACCACATTCTTCTAACCGCAGCTCAAGATAAAGAAAATAGAGCATTGACAGGTCAGGTCAGAGTGACCGCCGTGTTTGAGACACTCCCTGTGGCTCAATTGGGTCTCGTTTGTTTGTGGGTTGTTAATTGAGGAACTGTTCAAATTTGCCTGACTCATCAGAACTCGGATTTATGACTATTTTTCGCTCGACGTTGGGAGACAGCAAAAGACATAAAGAGTCTCTAGAAAGTAATCTTGCGGTCTTGCTTCCGCCGTATCGTCTTCTTAACTTGCTTTACCTCTTCTTGCAAAGGGACCAATGGTCAACACGCTGTTTCCATTGCCCGCACTCAGCTACTCTTTCCAATCCTTTGTCCAGAGACATTCGTTAAGGGGGCGAGATGCCGATGATGAAGATAACGGGATAAATGGTATGCTCGATGACCCGAATAACAACCCAGAGGGTCCCAGTTCTGGGTTTGCTCTTCAGGACTTTCCCGAAAATGCAACGATAACGAAGAAGAATGAGCCCTTCGAAGTCGACAATGGGTCTCATCGGCTGCACAACGTTGTATCGCATGAGCTCACCGAAAGGGATATCCAACTGTACGATATCGATAGCGATTTCCCAGATGGTGGATGGCAAGCTTACCTTGTAGTGTTCGGATCCTTCATGGGACTGATTCCAGTCTTTGGTACCATCAACTCACTAGGTGCTATCGAATCGTACGTGTCAAAGCATCAGTTGGCCACAGTCAGCTCCTCAACGATCTCTTGGATCTTCTCACTGTACCTGGCAATTAGTTTTATCAGTTGCATATTTGCTGGCAGTTATTTCGATAGAAACGGTAGCAGAGGTCCCATGATTGGCGGGTCTCTTTTATACGTTGCTGGCGTCGTCGCGCTGGCCGACTGCCACACAGTTTGGCAGTTTATCTTGGCGTTTTCTATTTTGTCAGGGACGGGGACAGGACTGCTAATGACACCTTTAGTTAGTGTGTTGGCGACTTGGTTTTTCAGGAAGAGAGCCACTGCTACTAGTATCGCCACCATAGGCGGGTCTGTCGGTGGTATAATGTTCCCCCCAATGCTACGGAAACTGTACGAAGAGGTGGGTTTTGTATGGGCCATCAGAATATTTGCCCTAATCTGCTTTATTTGTTTGGCTCTCGCCACGCTGTTGGCGAAAGAGAGAGAGAAACCAATATCCGAGCCATTTAAGTCTAAAGGGGAGATGATCAAATGGTATATTCAATCGTCGTTCAATTGGAGATACCTTTTAGATTGGAAGTTTCTGTTTTGTGCCTTAGGCTCCTCTCTATCAGAGGCGTCGTTGACCTCCTCCTCGACGTACCTGGCAGGGTATTCCATGTCTGTGGGGAACTCTGAAACAGTTTCCTATAACTTGATCACAGCATCAAACGCTGTCGGCATATTGGGAAGGTACATCCCCGGTTACCTAGCCGATAAGTGGGTTGGCCGCTTTAACATCATGATCATTACTGTTTGGATGGCTACAATATTCAATTTTGTAATGTGGTTACCCTTTGGGACTAACAGGAATGTCCTTTGGGCCTACGTCTGCCTATACGGGTTTTCTACGGGGACCGTTCTGTCGCTTACCCCAGTTTGTTTGGGTCAAATCTCCAGGACAGAAGATTTCGGGAAAAGGTATGCTACGTGCTATTTCCTAGAGGCGCTAATAACCATACCAATTATGCCCATTGGTGGTGCCCTTATTGGGAAGGGTACCCTGTCCAACTACAATAACCTGATCATATTTAACTCGGCCATTATGGGGGTCGGGGCGGTATGTTTTATGGTATCGAGGTACATCTGTGTTGGTAAAAAAATGTGCAAATTCTAAACGTTTTGGGACTGTGGAATATATTTATTTGCTGGATGCAACTATACATACTTCTTATGGACAACTAAAAAGAGAACACTTAAATATTTAACAATTTTTTTTCACCAGAAGTAAAATAAAAGGGACATTTGGGACAAGAAGGAATCAATTTACCAGTCAAACATAAGAAAGATTGGCGTCTTCCATCAACGCACCACCAAGATACACCCCAAAGCGTAATACCGGGGATTCAGATTTCTAAAAAGAAAGAGGAAAAAGGAATCAAATTTGCTGTAATTACCACCAAAGGATCGAATATCAACAGGGAACATAAGGGTACCAAGGAAAATTCATAAGCACAAAAATCGAGAAGGAATAAACCAAAAAAAAAGAATAAAATAAAGAAGCAGCCACAGTCCCAGGAAGAGAAAATGCATTACTGCACGCTCCATCTGCGCAACGAAAACGCAGTCAGACCCACATGAAGCAGTGTCGGGCTCACCCTAAAACGCGGACAGAAGCGACATAGATAGATACATATATGTTCCGCGAAAACGTATGGGCATACCGACTAAAAACTCTCCCTCAATACCATTTATAAATGTAGTGTTTAGCTACTAGGTTATTAGTTAGCAAAGGTCAGAGCATACCTTAGGAATAAACGTTACTGATTGGTCAACGATACTCTATCTTGACTAATCTCGACAAAGACAACAACTGTCAGAAACGTGTGAATGGCATTCACCACCGACAAAATATCTTAGCAACCCTCTCTTATATACGTATCATATTTGTGTAAAGGGTGACACCCGGAGAAGATATTTCCCTTTTGGGCGATTAAGTAAAAAATAACGCCGGGGTTCAAAGTTTGTGACTGTTTTTCATTTTTTCAAAACGTTTGGGTTTATTTTTTATTTTTTTATTTTTTCATTTTTTTCAAATTTGAATTTCTCAATTTCCTGTTTGAGTAAGTACTGTTTTTCAACGGACGCAAATTCCTGAATCTTTTTTTTTGCTTCTCGTTCACATTTGAAATTTCAACTTATGGCTCTCTCACTCATAACAGACTAGTTTGTGTTTCAAGTCATCTTCTCCCTTTCAATATCAAAAACAGAGTACAGTAACGCTTCAAGAATGGGTATTGATCACACTTCCAAGCAACACAAGAGAGTCAGTCACAGAACTGCTCCAAAGTCTGACAACGTCTACTTGAAGTTGCTAGTCAAACTTTACACTTTCCTAGCTCGTATGTGAAATATTTTTTTTAGTCTTTTAGGACTGTTAAGGGATTCTGTCACAGTATGGGAACGGTCATGTCTTCCGAGATGCGGCTACTCTCTATTGTGCAACTACTAATTATATTGTGCAAAGAAGAACGAAAGAACTCACGTTCCCTCCTTCTTCTTTGTTTGATAAATGTATACCAATTGTGTTCCATTAAGGACGACTCTGGTATACAATTAGTAGAGTTCTGCGAGTGCGGATGGTTCTTCCATTCTGTGCGGCACAATCTGAGCAGAATCTTTTTTACATTTTTTGGAAATGAGGCAACTGTTGCCAGTTAACTCATTACTTCAAAAAACATTCCCACATTTAACAAGTCTTACTAACAATTCCACTGAAAATTGAATCTTCATTTGATTCCATGTTTTCTACTTTTTTGTTCAGGTCGTACTGATGCTCCATTCAACAAGGTTGTCTTGAAGTCTCTGTTCTTGTCCAAGATCAACAGACCACCTGTGTCTGTTTACAGAATTGTCAGAGCTTTGAAGCAAGAGGGTGCTGCCCAGAAGACTGTTGTCGTCGTTGGTACCGTCACTGATGACCACAGAATCTTTGACTTCCCAAAGACCACTGTCGCTGCTTTGAGATTCACCGCCAGCGCCCGTGCTAGCATCACCAAGGCCGGTGGTGAGTGTATCACCCTTGACCAATTGGCCGTCAGAGCTCCAAAGGGTCAAAACACTTTGATTCTAAGAGGTCCAAGAAACGCTAGAGAGGCCGTCAGACACTTCGGTATGGGTCCACACAGGGGTAAGGCCCCAAGAATCTTGTCTACCGGTAGAAAGTTCGAAAGAGCTAGAGGTAGACGGAGATCAAAGGGTTTCAAGGTGTAAGTTAGTTAAAACAGAATATTCATCACGTCTCTATATATTAGATATGCAAAACTGTATCCGTCATTTTAATTTCAACAACACCATTTGGCTCTTTTTTTAGCATGTCATCGTTTCTGTCTTCATCTGAAAGAGTAACGCAGAGAGGTTGAAGGTCTGGTGTTTATGAAATAAGGACTGCATTACTTCAATACATCCGTACACCACATTAAACACCCATACACGAGAATATTTATTTTCTACACTTTTTGAAGAAATTACCATTTACGGTAACGACGCAATTTTTGCGTCTTTGAAGTTTCTCAAATATCGAAAGAATAATATCAAAAGCGGCGATGGGGCCCATACAGTGTAACGTCAGTGAACAGTTTAGGTCACCGACAGATAATTGAGCTAAAAACCATAATGCCAGGTGTTTCCGTTAGGTATGTTTATTGATGAACCCGCGGTTTTTTTTTCCGCACCGTGCAAAGGTAGATGTGCTGGTGTCGCTAATAGCTATTGAGTACTCTTTTTTTCTTGCTGAGGTTGAATGAGAGATATTAGAAGAAACCTAGGAACATTGCGATGATTGGAAGATGCAGTACGATATTGTGTGAAATCGTTAAAGCTAAAGTGATCCCGTGCTACCGTAACCCCTTTCCCCCTCCCAAAGCTTCATTTACTAACAATTGATTGGAATATTTTTATGCCACTCTCCAGTGACATTGAGTACACTTTTTTACTTATAGAGACGTTTCTGCTCAAGAATTCATCAACGCCTATGCCTCTTTCTTGCAAAGACAAGGTAAACTAGAAGTCCCAGGTTACGTTGACATTGTCAAGACCTCCCAGGGTAACGAGATGCCTCCTCAGGACTCCGAAGGTTGGTTCTACAAGCGTGCCGCCTCCGTTGCCAGACACATCTACTTGAGAAAGCAGGTCGGTGTCGGCAAATTGAACAAGCTGTACGGTAACGCCAAGTCCAGAGGTGCCAGACCATCCAAGCACGTCGACGCCTCCGGCTCCATCAACAGAAAGGCCCTACAGGCCTTGGAGAAGATCGGCATCGTCGAAATCTCTCCAAAGGGTGGCAGAAGAATCTCCGAGAACGGTCAAAGAGATTTGGACCGTATCGCTGCCCAGACTTTGGAAGAAGATGAATAAACTACTTCTTGATCCTACTGCTCAAAAGAGTTTAAGTAAAAGAATCGTTTTCCGATAAATCAAGATCATTTTTTGTATAATTCCTCATTTAATATAAATATAATACATCTACTGTCATTCCGTTTCATAGCGCAGCGTTTCATTCGCATTCCGCACTCACCAACACAGTAGGTGCAACTGCTGTTTATTCCCGAACGGACCGTACACTGGCTGGTGCACCCGAATTTTAATGCCACGGCACTGAAAGACTATATATAGTCTCAAAAGAAAATGGCCAAGAAAAAATGGAGGGAAAATAATTAAAGATGACTATAAGGATTACAAAACGTCAAAGAGTTACTGATTATTGAGAAATTGCTTAAGACAGATCAATATGAGTCCCGGTTCACTGTCCGGTGTAAGTATGTACGCTAAGAGGCTGTCCAATGCCAAAGAGCAAGAGGCGTTTGAACTGGATGATAAGGTAAGACAGAGAACCAGCACATTTGAAGTCGAAACTTCAAACATCCCTGATGCAGTGTCGATCAATCCTCCTTCATCTGCCGATCCAGCTCCTACCCGAGGAAACTTACTATTAAGTAACTTCAAAGCCAGCTTTTTCAAATACTTGAGGTTTATTGGGCCTGGGATAATGGTCAGCGTCGCATATATCGATCCCGGTAACTATTCCACCGCAGTGAGTTCTGGTGCTGCGCACCAATTTTCCTTACTCTGCATTGTTTTGTTATCGAATTGTATTGCTATATTCCTACAGTGTCTGTGTATCAAGCTTGGTTCTGTCACTGGCCAGGACTTATCCAGAGCGTGCAGACTCTATCTCCCCAGATGGCTGAATTGGGTTGTATACTTTTTCGCAGAATGTGCTATCATCGCCACGGATGTTGCAGAAGTTATTGGTACTGCCATTGCATTGAATATTTTGATCAAGGTCCCACTTCCAGCGGGTGTGGCCATTACAGTAATTGATGTATTCACCGTAATGTTTGGTTACAAGCCCGGTTCAAGTTCTATCAAATTCGTGAAAATGTTTGAGTACGGTGTCGCCACTCTGGTTATTGGCGTGTGCATCTGTTTTGCTATTGAACTCGCATATATTCCAAAGGGTACTGTATCTGTTCGCCAAGTTTTCAGAGGTTTTGTACCATCCAAACAAATGTTCCAAAATAACGGAATGTACGACGCAATCTCTATTCTGGGTGCCACCGTTATGCCCCATTCGCTATTTTTGGGCTCTGCATTGGTTCAACCGCGCTTGCTGGAGTACGACATATCTCACAACAATTACTCTGTGTTGGAAAATGACGGGATCGATGACAAGAACAGGGAAGAAGTAATGGAGGAAAGATATTTCAACTACAGACCAACCATGCCTGCAATCAAGTATTGCATGAAGTATTCAATGATTGAGCTCGGATTCACGCTATTCACACTGGCCTTGTTTGTCAACTGTGCCATTTTGATTGTGGCAGGGGCTACATTATTCGGTACACCAAATGCTGCTGAGGCAGATCTATTCGGCATCCATCAGTTGTTATCCAGAAACCTGGCGCCAGCTGCTGGTACCATTTTTATGCTGGCGTTGCTGTTGAGTGGACAATCCGCAGGGATTGTTTGCACAATGGCAGGTCAGATTGTTAGTGAGGGCCATATCAACTGGAAATTAAAACCGTGGCAAAGGCGGTTGGTAAGCAGGTCTATTTCCATCATCCCTTGCCTTGTTATCTCAATTTGCATTGGTAAGGAGGCCCTGAATAAAGCTTTGAATGCTTCCCAGGTCGTCTTATCTATCGTCTTACCCTTTTTGGTAGCACCATTGATATACTTCACTTGCAGCAAAAAAATTATGAAAACGGAGATTACAGAGACGGAAGGTCCAGCGGAACCAGCTCAGACAAGAGACAGTGACTTATCAGCACTTGACGTTCTAGATAACGCAGATGAAATTGACAATGAGCGCCTTGAAAACGAACCCGAAATCAAAATTGTAAATATGGCGAATAACTGGGCAACAACTATCGTCGCCGTCCTTGTGTGGATTTTCCTTTCTCTATTAAACGTTTACGCCATCGTTCAACTGGGGATATCCCATGGGGACATAAACTAAAAGAGTTGATGTATCGCTGCCTTCCCGAACCCCCAAACGGTAAACAAGTAAATACAAATTTTACAGTTAGATAGTTATGAATTGATCAATACATAGAAAACGCTATCAAACAGAGAAGAACGGAGGTGATAAAAAAGAGCAATGTTGATTGTAGACGAAATAATCAATGGCCAGTTGTTTTAATGCGAAAAAAAAAGATATAGCTGGCATTTGGAATGAAAGTTATTACGCTTATGAAGTAGTGGTTGGAGTACCGATGAACTAATTATATTCTTATTATTATGGAGTTTCTTTCCTTCCAGTCCGTTAAAAATTCTATTGCTCTACCTGTTGTACGGATGGTATCCGCTGTTGTTGCGTCTACTGTAACTGTTGTCACCTCCCCTGGCTCCTCTCCGACGGCCACCACCAGAGGATCCATTACGGTACCCGCTGCGGTAGCGATTCCCCCTGTCTCTATCGTTCCTCTCTCCACGTTCACGGTTGGAATTACCACCGCGTTGAGATGGGGGAACGTTTGAAGGGTCTCTGGGGCCTCTTGGTAAGTTCACCTCCGGGGTGCCGTCACCGGAATTGCTCCTTTGATCAGAAGAACCGTCTTCACCAATGGTTTGAACACCATTGTTGCCGCCGTCACCAGCGTTGGGGCTTCCGGCCCCCTGTTGTGGTGGCGACATAGACCCCTGGCCGTCTAATGGGGACCCACCAGGCGCTTGAGGCATGGTGAAACCGGGCATCATCATGGCCATTTGCTGCATTTGCTGCTGGTACATCTGGGTGTAGTCCATACCGGTTTGTTGCTGCATCTGCTGGTAGTACTCTTGCATCTTTGTATAGTATTCTTGCATAGCTTGAGGATTGAACGCGCCACCCATCATTGGATTAAAGGCCATCATTGGGTTTTGGAACATCTGTGTCATATTAGCACCGGTCACGGGGGCGCTCCCGGAGGTGCTCCCGCGGTTGTTTGGATTGGCACCACCGTACTGTCCCTTCTGCATGTGTCTTGGCTCGGCTCGCTTGATTTCAATCTGCTTGCCCTTGAAGTCGATATACTTATTTTGGCAAACTCTATCCACGGCCTCTGGAGAGTCGTATGTGACAAACCCGAACCCACGAGATCTACCGGTGTCCTTGTCCAACATCAGTTGTGCGTCGATAATGGTACCGTATTGGGAGAAGAACTCTTCAAACTCCTTTGGTCTCACATCAGCGCCAATACCACCAACAAAAATCTTACCCGTTTTATCTTGCTCCTCTCTTGGAATGGATCTCTTTGGGTCGATTACTTTACCGTCCAAAATATGTTGGGTCTTAACGACCTCATCTACAGATGATGGTTCCTCAAACGTCAAGAACCCGAAACCTCTGGATCTCCCGGAATTTGGGTCCTTCATGATCTTTAAATCTATGACATGCCCGTACTTGTTAAAGTACTCCCTTAGGCCGTCCTCTGTGGTCTCCCAATTCAACCCACCGATGAACATCTTACAGTTATCCTTTGAGATGTCTGCCTTGACATGGCCGTTTGCATCCAGATTGCTTTCTGTAGAACCAGGAACTGGAGCGTTAGACGTAGACGATTGGTTGGATGCACCCTGTTGGAACTGAGACATACTCTGCTGTAGCTGTTCCCATGGCAACCCAGCACCGGGCGCGGTCTGGTTGGTAGATGAACCAGAGGTGGTGCCCTCAGGCTTGGTGTCCTTAGTGTCCCCACTCTCTTTGCTAATCTGAGTTATGTTAGAGGACAACGCTTGCAAAGCCGCCAGCTGATCCAGTGAGCTGGACGTGTTGGCAGCTGGTGCGGGAGCCGGTTTGCTCTCCTCTGCAGGTTTGGAGGCACTCTCAGCAGTAGTAGGTTCCTCCGCCTTGGGTTGCTCTTTGGCAGTCTCCGTGGTGGTGGACGCAACTTGCTCGTCGTCACCGTAGATATCGTTGAAATCTTCGTCGTCAGAACTCATTGTTAGATCTTGCTTGCTGCTGTTTCTAATATTGCTTTGTTTTAGGTTGTTTGCTATCCTTTTATCTTTTTCGATACGTATTACGAATATCGAATATATGGAAAGGTAATATGCACGTAGTTAGCAGAAGCTTTCCTGTTTTTTCTTTACTTATCAGATGTGAGCGTGATAGAATCAATAAAGCAACGGCTAGATTACAATATAAAAAAACGAATTTATTAAATTAATGTAGTAAAGAAATTGATACGGATCGTTATACTAGTATTATTCTTGTATACTTCCTTTTTGGAAAACCAAACGATTGTTTTTTCTGTTCACTTCTATGGAAAAATCTAAGTAGAACAAGTAATAATAACGGACGCTGGAATGCACAGATTCAGTATCTCTTTATATTTGCTCGCTCTGTAATAAAATGCGTTTTCAGTTAAAATCTTGAAAAAATTTGCACGATTTCACTAGTTGGGTTTCTATGAATGAAAACTGGAGTAGGAAATTGCAGCGTTACTGAAAACTACCTTCTTAATCTAAAATGGGAAAGAAAAGGAAAGTGTCGTTTAAAACGTAGTCCGTTGGACAGATGTTGCCGGGGCTGGAATCCTGGGAAACGGGAAATTAGTTCTATACGGGAATAGATTGCGTTTCTGCCCTCCAAAAACCTGACAGAGAGGGAAATGAAACCCACGAAAAGAACAGCAAAATTCGCAAAAAAAAACTTTCCCTTTTATACTAAAAAAAAGTTGTTTCTGGAGGGGGAAGAAGATGCGCCGTGGGAAGTGATCTGGGTGGGTCACAGCAGAGAGAGAGAGAGAGACCCTGGCGCCGGGCCTGTCTGCTGACGCCAGCGAGTAGCATGCAAGAGCGGTGGATGCATGGCAGAGGTAGATCAATTTCAAGTTCTTGCCTTGTCCGACAGGAGGAAAACCCAGGTGCACAATTGCTCCGGAGGCAGGTGCCACAATCTAAGCAAGCGTCAAACTGGGATCAGGGGAAAACGAAGGAGAAGAAAGTGGACGTCCACTACACTCTTCCACTCATACAAGAGTAGTATACTACAGCCTACCCAGTTCTCTCCGTTATGTGTCACTAAATATCGAAATTTGCACTGAAAGAAAGAACAAAAAATATTACGTACTGTGAAAATTTATATGAAGCGATGAGATGAAGATTCACAGGCAGGTTGGAGGGAAACCCATTGATCAACGGCAGTGTGGCCAATACCCGGCATAAACTTCTTTGCATCTGCTCTGCTGCTCCTGTGGTTAGTGTTCCAGTTCCCCGTTTACTCTCTTTTATGCTGATATGAAGGAATACTTGCTGTATATGGCCCAAGTGCATCTCAATTTCAGACGAGCAGAGTTGGAGTCTCTCGCTGATCTGGGTGGTATTTCGCTGGATTTTGCCAGCTATGACCCGGAGTCACCCTTTTGGGTGGTGCAGTTGGAGAGCGATGACCAGGCGAGAGCGCTCGTGAAACGGTCTATTTTGACCAAAGCTGTCTTCGAGTACTGGGGTACTGGCTCCGATTACGAGTCTCTACATAGA
The DNA here is from genome assembly GCA_030705205.1 of Huiozyma sinensis. Lineage (NCBI taxonomy): Eukaryota > Fungi > Ascomycota > Saccharomycetes > Saccharomycetales > Saccharomycetaceae > Huiozyma > Huiozyma sinensis. The sequence continues at coordinate 57,406 of JANIWX010000038.1, forward strand.
GACGTTCAATCGAGGCCCGGTTACGATGAGCGGAGGGCTCGCGTGGCTCAGGACTCCTTCAAGTTTGAATTCGAGAACTACCACGGGAAGCACAAAAGGGATATGGCCGAGAAGATCCGCATTATAGATGGGTTCCAGTACTTGGGTCTAGAGGGTGACATTGACCTGAAACAACCGAGGCAAGTGTACACTCTTATTGAGGAGTACGGGAGGATCAATTCTCAAGAGACCACCGATGAACCGGTTTGCCTGCGGTTTGGGAGACACGTACAAACGAGTGACCGGAGCGCGATGGACTTACTCGATTTGAAGAAGAGACCTTACTGCGGGACAACAAGTTTCGAAGCAGAGTTGTCCCTCGTGACGGCCAATATAGCACAGGTGAAACCGGGTACACTCATGTACGACCCATTTGCTGGGACTGGATCCTTCCTCGTTGCTGGCGGTCACTACGGTGCGCTCGTTGTTGGGTCGGACATAGACGGCCGCATGATCAGGGGGAAAGGTGCGAACGCGAATATAAGCGCTAACTTCAAGAAGTACGGCATGGAGGGCCGGTTTCTCGACGTGCTGACGATGGATTTCACACATAACTCGCTGCGGCCAGGACTTGCCATCGACACGATTGTGTGTGACCCACCGTACGGGATCCGCGAAAGTATCAAGATCCTCGGTGCAAGGGACCCCGAGAGATTCGAGGGGAAGGAGAACGTGATGCTCGACGGGAGACCTTCGTACTTGAACCGGGACTACATCCCGACTAAGAAACCTTATTCGCTGGACGCGCTATTGGACGATCTACTGCAGTTTGCATGCGAGCGGCTACCCCTCGGTGGACGGCTTGCCTTCTGGATGCCGACTGCGAATGGTGAGAACTTGGAGACCGTGATCCCGTTGCACGGTAACTTGGAGTTGAAGTACCACTGCACGCAGGAGTTCAATAAGTGGGCCAGGCGGCTACTTGTATACATTAACCGGGGCCCCGATTACCAGGGCCCCACGAATACCGGTGTGAAACGGTCGTCGAAGGCGTTCAGGGACCATTACTTTTCGAATGCGAACCGTTGAGAGTACAAAAGTATATACATTAAATTGAACACTCCTCTCATTTTGTCAAGAACAGGGCGACGTTCTCCAGGGATACACTGCTGTCTACGTACTTGATAAGTTCTGCTCTGGAGTTGGGCAAGTTTTCGCGTGCCCACTGTAGTCTCCCCTCGTCTATCAGTTGTCTTGAGAGGAGTCCATACTGGTCCCTCTGTTTCAGCGGCATCTCTATCGCGTCGCCCACGGTAACCACGTCTGTATCCTGGGCACCTGGCATCCTGCCGCTCGTTGCCCAGGAGCACATCTTGGCGAGACACTGGAATAGTTGCTCGTAAGTGAGAGGTGCCGCCCCAAAGTCTCTTGCCTCTTGGAGCAACTTGTCGAAGAAAGGTGGGTTGATATAGTCTCTAGCGTTGCAAACGTGTCTGCAGCACATGGCGATGCACACTGCTTCGATCCCAGTGCGCATCCTATCTGAGTTTGCGATACACCTGAGCGTGAGGTCCGTAGCGACACCGCAGAGGTGTTTCGAGATGGCGACGCAGTGGTGGGCGCCCTCGAGCAGCGGGTCCAATTGTAGATCCTTGATATCGATCTTGACCCTTGTGACTTTGTTGGCGACAGTGGGGCACATCTCGTTTGTATCCTTTGCGATCTTTGTGTCGAACTTCATTCTGTTTGAGGACCTGTCCACGAGCACGAAATCTGGTGCATCTGGGGCATTGTGCAAGTACGCTTGGTTCACGTACCTGGAGAACTCTGCCCTACCACACCCGAACTCAACAAAAGTCCTGTGCGGCCCCGCGGGGCATGCATCGAGCAAGTGTTGGATCAAGGAGGACTGCTGTTCTGCATGTTTCCTGTTCTCGAGGGTTTCCAGCCGTGTACGGTCCAAGTACTCGTTAGCCCTCTGTTGGATCGAGGGTGGGCAGGGGGTAACGCTGCGGTCCAGCAGTTGTAAAACCTGCCTCCAAGTGCTGTCGGGCAATGTTGCAGCACTCGTACCGGTTACCAGGGGTTCGCCAATGTTACTGTCGAGCTTGTAATATTTTTGGCCGTCATTTCTTCTGGTTGCCTTGAAAGTGTTACATTTACGCAAGTGTGCCCTCAACTGGTGTTCCCAAACGGTGTGTTTCGGGTCCAGTGGACAGGGCACCCTTTCCCTGCCGCCAGCACCCAGTAGGCTCAGGTGTTCCAGACAGTACTTGTCCGCCCCGCGACGCGTCATCCCGCACTGCCTCCTCTTCTGCTCCATGACGTACTGGCACCGCAGCCGGCCGTTCGCGCCTCCGTCATCCAACTTCGTCCTCTTGTGCTCCATCCTGTTTGTGACGCGCAAAGACTCAGCGCACTTCAACTCAGCGCACCAACGACCCAGCCCAACGCACTTCCAATTCCAATTCCAACTGCCCATCTCATCTCATCTCATCTCATCGCATAGCAGGAACAATTTTTCAGAACAGTCCCGGCGATCGCCGAGACACCCAGATCTGCCAGACCCACCCAGACACCCGCGCCCGCCCGCGTCACGTGCCCGCCAACGCCACAACCCACGCACCGCAGCCGGAAACCGGCCCCCGCCAAAAACGCGCCGCCCGCCCGGGACACCGCGCCCGGAGACCGCCGGACGACCGGGAATTTCGAGGCGGGCGGTGCCTCCGGACCAGCGGAGGGCCGGTTCCCCACGGGTCCCCACGGGTTGCCCCTCCGGTTCCCGCCGGTTCCCCCAACGGCGGTATATAAAGAGGGCCGGATCCCGCCCGGGGTGCTCTCTCGGTCCACTCTACAACTGCTACAACCAGTACTCTACAACTACAAGTACATCTACCACACCTATACATGCCTCATCAAGTGATCGAACAGGGAGACTCACTCAAAGTCTCCGTTTTGGGAGCCGCGGGCGGGATCGGGCAGTCGCTGTCGCTGCTGTTGAAGACGCAGTTGCAATTCCTGCTGCGCGGCGCAGACTGCGAAACGAAGAGGCTCTCGCTGGCGCTGTTCGACGTGAACAAGGAGGCCATCGACGGCGTAGCTACAGATCTGTCGCATATCGACACTCCAGTGGAAGTCACTGCCCACTCTCCACAGTCCGGTGATTCCGCGGGGATCGGGTCCTGCCTGGAGAACGCAGACGTCGTGATCATCCCCGCGGGGATGCCCAGGAAGCCAGGGATGACGAGGGACGATCTGTTCAACATAAACGCCAAGATCGTTGCCCAATTGACGGACTCGATCGCGGAACACTGCGACTTGACAAAAGTGTTCGTGCTCGTGATCTCGAACCCAGTGAACGCCCTCGTGCCCGTGATGCACCACAGACTGCGCACAAAGCACCAGCTGCGTGTGCGCGGGACAGGTGTCGAAAGACGTGTCTTTGGCGTCACGAAGTTGGATATTGTTCGTGCCTCGACTTTCCTAAGAGAAGTAGTCAACAAAGACTCGACGAACTCAATGCCCTTCGTCCCCGTGATCGGCGGGCACTCGGGGGAAACGATCATCCCACTGTTCTCGCAGAACGAATTATCGGGGCAACTCACCAAGGAGCAAAGAGATTTCCTAGTCAACAGAGTTCAATACGGTGGTGACGAAGTGGTCAAGGCAAAGAACGGCAAGGGTTCTGCCACTTTGTCAATGGCCCATGCGGCCTTCAAGTGCGCACAGGACTTCATCAACGTCATCTTGGGCAACGTTCAAGAGATCAACACGATCAATTTCGGGTCCCTTCTGGACTTCGAGGGCAGGCCGATCGCCCACGGAGCGGAGAAGTTGCTCAACGCGGTCGACAACTGCTCCTTCTTCGCCGTGCCCATGACCGTCACCCGTGCAGGCGTCCAATCCGTCGACTACACAGTCGTCTCCCGCATGGACGCAGCAGAGAAGAACGAGATGCTGCCCCTGTGCGTCTCAAAGCTCAAGAAGAACGTCGCCAACGGCGAGACCTTCGCAGTCCAACTAGTCTAGCAAGTAACCACCTCACTACATACTATTATATATTCTTACTATCTGTCTGAGAGTGCCGTTGAAAGTGACAATACTGGCAAAACCTGTATCCACAAACCTTCCAAAAACAAAAGGATCTCGAAGTCGCCACAACACGAAGCGGGACCCAGACGATCGAAGCACACTGCGAGACCCCCCAGGCAACAACTATGGCAGAAGAGAGGGAGGTGCTGGAGGTGCCCCTCAGCGGGAACCCGCGTGCGGACGCCCAGGGGGAGACGGGCCCCGGGGCGATCCCCAGCGAGAAGAGCTACGAGTTCGTCGCGGACGACGTCACGTCGAACAGAACCAACTCGGTCAAGCGAATGCTCATCAAGGAGTACAGGAAGATCGGCCGTGGAGCCTTCGGGACCGTCGTGCAGGCGTACATCACGCCGAACAAGGAGAACTGGTACGGGCCCTTCGCCATTAAGAAAGTGCCCGCGCAGACAGAGTACAAGTCCAGGGAATTGGAGATCCTCCGTGTCACGGACCACCCGAATATCGTCAAGTTAGAGTATTTTTTCACGCACGTGTCCCCCTCAGACAACAAAGTATACCAGCATCTTGCCATGGAGTGCCTCCCAGCAACGTTGCAGATAGAGATTAGCAGGTACGCGCACAACAAGATGGAATTGCCCCTAAAGCACGTGAAACTGTACAGTTACCAGATCGCTAGAGGTATGCTCTATTTGCACGCATTCGGGATATGTCACAGAGACGTCAAACCGTCAAATATCTTGGTGGACCCAAGCTCAGGGGTACTCAAAATCTGCGACTTCGGGTCTGCGAAAAAATTGGAACCAGATCAACCATCCATCAGTTACATTTGCTCCAGATTCTACAGAGCACCAGAACTGATCCTAGGGTCCACGCAGTACACCACACAGGTGGACATCTGGGGGCTTGGGTGTGTCATCGGAGAGATGCTTGTCAGTAAAGCTATCTTCCAAGGGCAGGAACCCCTGTTGCAATTGCGCGAGATCGCAAAACTGCTGGGACCACCTGACAAAAAATTTATCTTCTTCTCAAACCCAAGTTACGATGGACCTCTGTACTCGAAACCATTGTTCACGGGCACGCCACAGTCCAGGTTCGAAAAATATTTTGGCAAATCGGGACCAGACGGAATCGACCTGCTGATGAAAGTGCTCGTCTACGAACCACAGGCAAGATTGTCACCAAGGAGGATTTTGGCTCACCCGTTCTTCGACGACCTCAGAAGAGAGAAATATTTCTTCCCAAGAGACCACGCACAGCCGGTAAACCTGCCGGACCTGTTCAACTTTAACGAATTCGAATTACAAATACTAGGAGACTTCGCAGAAAGGGTGAAACCATCACAAGAGGAGCACTCGCAATAATAACAAACCCCGTAAAGAACTCGCCCACTCGATCAACGATAAAAAATGAAACAATAAAGTAGAACTTGAAACTTCCATCCATGCCAAATATATAATTTATTAATGTACTCTCTCTCTCCTTCTCTTTCCTCCATAAGCATTCAATTCTTGCTATACACACTAATAGTTCAGACTGCCGACTCTCATCTGCATTGAGAGAGGCGGGAAGTTCCCACTACGTAACTTATATAGTCAAAGAGTACGAGTACTCGTCCTCTACCGTCTGTGCAACCCACAGGATCACACAGCTCCCCAGTATCAGCAAGTTCCCCAACACGTTGTTCACACCCATCCCAAGGGTAGGGTACGACGTGTAGTCCTTGACCAGAAACTTGATAACCAGAACGACTATCGACCCAGCAAGCCCACCGGCAAGCAGCGCAAACCCACAGAACAGCACCGTGCGTGCTTGCCAAGCCATGTGAGCATCCAGGTCCCCGCCGAATGCACCACCGCCAGACCCGCCGTTCAGTGCACCTTGCATCAACCGGTTCTTCTCAATGGAGTTCACCACAATCATACCAAGTGTGCTGCACAGGAAGGGGATCCAGTCAATAAACGTGACGTGCACATCGGATGCATTGGAGTACTTGGAGTAAAGGACAGCATCCAGGAAGACCCAGAACCCGAGTGCGTACAGGGTCCCCGAAAGGTACACCCCAAGTGCCCGGACCCCTTGGAAGCTCGGGATCTTGAAGGGCAGACGAAACAACCTGTTGTTTGGTTCAGCCTCCATCACTACTGCAGGAGAGTATTCAAATTAAACGGCTCGGTCAACCTCAGGGACTACCGCTAACCGTTATCAGTTCAGCAGAGCAGCAGCAGGTGTCAGTATGAGCACCTTCAATCTTTATGTATATATATTATGCAATTTTTCAGTTCTATCAGAAGAAGAAACGAGGCCCCGCTACTACAGCACGAGAAGCACAGCAGCAACAAGGGCAACACCAGCAACTGTGAGGTCTGGCCTTTTCAAGACGGTGCCCACGTTCCTCCGCTTACCTGTGCCCCGTTTTACTTCCTCCCTAGGGGGTGACATAGGCGGGCTACCTGGTAATGACAGGTCCCGGATGACGTCGATCTTGCTCTGCCTAGCCCATTTCCTGCCGTCAACGTCGAATACAGACCGTGTACTTTTCAGATCAGATTCCTGTAACTGCACATACTGTCCCTGTTGGATGTCGACTCCCTGGCGAATCAGCTTAGAAGAAAGCGTATTGTTCACGTCTATTTCAATGTTCAGATTTTGGTACTTGTGAGAACACGAGATGGGGAGCTTGGCCCTGGGTTTCTCACTTGCGATTGCCGACGTGTCGACGCGATTGAATCGTTCTTGAAGCTGCTTGAAATCGCCCAGCAGCGCGATGTCCCCAGTATTCACATCGATCTCCACAAGTCCGTAGTCGTTAGACTCTTGGGAGTACTCGTACGCTATTCCTCCACTAAAAGTGCGCAGCATCTCCTTCGAAAATAGTCCCTCGACCTCCTGGAAGATCCGCGGTTTCACCCTGTTGCAGCCAAACTCGGATAGGAGCACCGGCTTGGTGTAATCCTTGTAAGCATCCGCTAGCACGTTGTACCCTGAAGACTCCATTGTCTGCTGCCCGCACCACTGGTAGGAGTTCACCCCGTAGAAATCGACGCTGTAATCCTCGTCGCCGTCAGTGCATTCTAGGTATTTCGACAACGACACTCTGTAGTCCAAATCGTCCGCAGCTGAGTAACCAACGGGGATGTTCCGCGTACAGTGCAACTTGACGAATTTTTTGAGATCACCGACGACCTGTTTGACATACCGGGGGGACTTCTCCGAGGATTTCCTGTCGTTGATGATCTCGTTGCCGGCAAACACGCCAAGAGTATTTGGATAACTGGAAAACTGCTTCACCAACTGGAAAATATGCGACAGATAGTCCTCGTTGTACGTGGTCCACGGTTCGTACCGGTTCAGATGCTGGCTTTGCATGGGCGAATTTACATCCAGCAGCAAATATATCCCGGCTGCAGCGAGCATGCTCATGCACTTGTCGTGATTCAAATGCGGATTCAACGAATATATTCTTATTGTGTTGACACCCAATTGCTGGAACAGCGGTATATCACGAGCACACAGCTCTGGGTCTGATAGCGGGTCCGAATCGCGGTTAACCTCTGCGGACCCGCCGGGCTGGTATGCGAGTCCCCTTATAAAGAAGGGCTCCCCAGTGACAGAATCGATAAAACGGTTCCCAATTGTCTCAATTGGGTGTACACCACGATCACTCTGTTTCGAGCCAGCGGTGCCGCGTGCGAGCAGCGAAACAAACACAATTTGCGAGAATGCACTCAGTAATCTCATCGTAAACACTGGAACTGTCGTAGAGTAACTTTAAAGCCCGACAACTGTCTCTACACCACTTGCTTCTTTTATTAACTGGTTCCTTTTTGTGTCATTTGAATGTTTAGCGGCAAAACTTTAAATATTTGTTAGAGCTAATGTAAATTGTGTTTGAATTTAGTGTAAGGACTGTTCGATATTCTTATTTCCGCCGTATACGTAGTTATAAAAGTTGTACTTTCCTGACTAGGTTTCGTTAGTCAAAGACGGTGTAAATTCCTTGCGGTTTTTATACGTTCCGGATAATGGGCTATCCGCATGTCTCCAAATGCCAAACTTCTACAGGGACCATAAGTAATTCTGACATCCAATATAACTACAACGTACTAGACAATATCAAACTGAAGGTATCCAACTAACATGCGACCTTGGTTTTTGAATACATGAGATTCAGTAGGGAAACATTATTATACAAAAGTCATACTATTAAAACGGTATATATAAAATATCAACTTCTAAAATATCTCGAGATAATATACCTCAACCATGTAGCTAGGTTTACCGTTCTGATATAACTGCCATAACATGACCAACTTTCAAGATATGAAAACTCACTCCACCCGACTAAAGCTCTTACAAATATCCTTAATTCCCTCCCCCCAACCAGTAGTACATAGAGATGTATTTAAGGATTCATAGCGCGAAGAAATGCGTGTCGTCGAATGTAGGGTATATAAAACCTTGCTCTGTCAATGTCCCGCATACGTTCCGTACAGTTTCCTCGTCTATGTTCAAATTTTGCGAGATCAGTTGCATTGGCACGGCGAATGAATTGGCGTCCTTACCTCTGCACTGCTGCTTACAGAAATCAAGGACCAGCTGGGTTGGAGCAACGTCTTTCCCCTCAGCGTCCTTAACAAATAGCCCCTGCGAATTGGCACCACCCGAGTTCCCCCCACTCGCTGCAGAAGTAGCATTGTCCCCTAGGGGGGAGACACCCGTTGGGTCAGGTAACTTACCTGTGCTGATGGCATGCCATTTGATCGCCTCCAAATGGTGAGTCAGGACATCGTTAAAGGAGTCCACGTTCTTAATAACTGCGTACTGAATGTTCTTCTTCCCGCTAAATTCCTTCAACGCACCGTACACTTTCACGTACGTGCCGATTGTAAACTGCTGCGCGATCTGCGAACCGACCCCATCGTTGTTGTTGCTGTCCTCCATAGCGTCTGGCGCGGACATGTCTGAAGCGTCGTCAGACCACTTCCGCACCTCTATCTGTCCAGATCCGTCCTCCACAGTGACGTATATGTTCGAGGTGTGGTCCGTTATGTTCCGCACCACCCCGACAAAGCTAATATGGTGCAGTTCCTGCCCGTGGGAAACAAAGGGACCATCCTGCACCTCCTGCGTCGACTCAAGGATCTGCTTGATCGTCACGGGCGTCAGCGTAGACATCTTCCTCACCGCAGACGAATCCGACGTGCCGGGTCTCGAGTCGCCCCCGCTCTCAAACCCACCACCCTGCATATTAGAGTACTCCGTGTATGATTGGTAAGTTGCCATTGGTCTCTGTGTATCTCGTTGTGTACCAAACTCTGTTCGAGTCGCGTCCTTGACGACCTGACGCGTTACGAAGACCCTTCTCTTCATCACAAACAGTTCGAAAATTTTTTTCAAGTGAAATCGAGATCTCGGCTGTTCATCAGTCGATGGGCATCGCAGTACCGATGCACCTGCTATCTGTTACGTGGTAACGGTGGAACACGCATATACACAAGAAGACATGGAGGTGGCACTGCACTGCTATCTGCTGCTTGGAGCGGGCATCCCAGAGTCCCTGCGGGGTGATTCGGAGGTTTCGCAGCTGTTCAGCGACATCTCGGACGGTAATTCGTACAAAGTGGTCGATCGGTTGATCACCGATGAGGGGACGGACCTGGCAAGTGGAGCTATTGAGCCTTCCACGACACAGTCATCCTCGGAGTCCCTGATGGCTAGGCTCAACCTGCACCTGAAAACGAAGTTCCCGGAACACACGGCGAACAGGACGCTACTGCTGGCTATTGCCCTTTTGCAGACGTTCATCCAGAACAATTACACCGGCCCTGCTGTTCCAGTGGCCTTGTTGGAGAGGTTGTACTCGAAATGCGACTTGGGAAGTGTGCACGGTCAGTTCGTTCAAAGCCTAACGGTCCACGGGCAATCCGCATACGAACTGATGGACAATCCGGAATGCCTCGTCATCGCGCTGTTGCTGCTCGAGCAATTAACGCAGCAGCCGAGCCTGCTCTTCGAGGTTCAAGCGCACGAGGATAGCCCGCTCCCAGTCATCTCTAAGTCAGAGACGCCGGCCCTTGTGGCCGTTGCACACTGGTGGAGGGCAAGGGCTTTACTCGCTCACATATCCGTTCTTCCAGAGCCTTCTGGACACCAACCGAATGTCGCCGCGGCGATACTGGAATCGATCAATATCGTACACGCTATCGTCAAAGATCTTGATGCGGAGTTTGCAACAGACGAGTTTAAGAAGAAACTGTACACCATTTACTACTTAGAGAATGTCAAGTGCTCCCTTGCGATCCAAACGGAACACCTTTGCCTACCGTCGTTGATCAAAGCCAAAAAATTAACTGGGTTGCAATTCGTCCTCACTGGTGCTCGCGCCAAGAGAACGAAATTCCAACAAGCTACACACTCTGGGTTGATCATCCTTGCGAAATCGGCATTGACAAATGACACTGAGCAAACGGCAAATGAGGACACTTTTACCCCGGAAAACTTTAGCTTAGATTCAGACGTTCTTTTGGAAAAACCTCAGTTTGAATCAATTGGGTCAGAACCACTTGATGAACAAATCTTTAAAAAAAAGAAACTAGACTTTGACACCACTCTAGAAGAGGATAAATTACTCTGTGTGGCTCAACTGCAAGAAAACATCCCCGCAGAACTAAAAGATTTGGATCCAAACGAACAACCTGAACTGTCCGCATACGATACGATACAGCTCCTGCTGAGATTGTACACTATTAGACAAACCACACCAGCAAAGGATGCGCTCGTTGAGGAGGAGTTGGGTGCGTTGATTGCAAGAATCATATATCAAAGCGGCGGGTTCAAGAAGGAGAACTGGACTATTACCTCGAGAGCATTCTGGGAAAGGTCGATTCTGGAAACGAACAAGGCGAAGACAGTCGAGAGAGGTCTCTTGCAGATGCAAGCTTTAGTAGAAGAATTGGATTTAAAGATCAAAACAAGGATGCTCCCTCAAGTAAGCACGGATAACGATGTTGGCGCGATGGTACGGTTAAAGTTCATCCACCAGCTTCCTTTCCTTGCGAGATGGGAGCTCGACGCGACGTTGGCGGAGAAGTACATGTCACTGGGGGTGTTGAAATCCGCAGTTGAAATATACGAGCGGTTGCATATGTGGTGCGAAGCTGCACTTTGCTATGCTGCTGTTGGAGAGGAAAAGGCTGCAGAATCGATCCTGTTGAAAAGAATAGAGGAGAACGATAAAGACGCGAGGGCGCTATCTATTCTTGGTGACATTAGGCGCGACCCTCAACTCTGGGAAAGGAGTTGGCAGATTGGGAAGTACGTCAATGCGAAGAACTCTCTTGCAAGATACTATTACAACCCTCCTCAAGAGTCAGGCTTGAAGAGAGATTATGATCTTGTCTTGAAGCACCTGAACGACTCATTGAGACAGTACTCTTTGAATTTCGAGACTTGGTATTTCTACGGGTGTGTAGCGCTTGAGTGTGAAAGGATGAAGGTCGCCGCGGAGGCGTTTTCTCGATGTGTCTCCCTAGACGATACGCATGCGATGGCCTGGTCGAACCTGAGTGCTGCGTACGTACAACTGGGCAAATTGAAGGAGGCATTCAGTTGCCTGAAAAAAGCTGTAACCTCTGATTCTCAAAGGAATTGGAGAATATGGGAGAACTACTTACTCGTTTCATTTAGACTTCGGGAATGGGACGATACTTTAATAGCATGCAAGCATTTGGTCACATTGAAGAGAGACTCCTTCGAAGATGGGTCGATCGACCTACCGGTCATCAAGGAGCTCGTCGAGATCCTGGTCACCTCAGACTACCCGCGTGGTGACGACGTAAACGAGTCCCAATTGTCGTACTTCCAACGCAACTGCATCGAGTTCACGTGTGTTACGATGCCCAGTGTGATAACGAACAATGCCAGCGCCTGGAGGCTTGTGGCGCGCGTCGAGCTTTGGAGAAGGAGGCCCTGGGCGGCCCTTGAATGCCATGAGAGAGCGTACAGGGCCGTTTCCCAGAACCCGGACATCGAGGTGCGGGAAACCGCATGGGACGACGCTGTTGATGCATGCGACGATTTGGTGGCCGCTTACGAATCCCTTGGTGAGATGGAGGGGAAGTATGGCTCGGGAAGCGTGGTTTGCAAAGATTGGAAGTACAAGGCACGGAGCGCCGTCAAAGCCCTAATGTCCAAGGGCAAGGGTAGATGGGACGGCTCCGATGGCTGGGACAGGCTTTTGGAACTACGGAAGCAGATATAATAATCTTCCACATCAACCTCTTATATCTATCTATAGACGTTCTTGTTTGAGAGAATGAGATGTTAGGTAGTATACAAAGACAGGAAAGGATGGAAGTACATAATATGTCTAAAATACGTCTGTATATGCGAGCTCAAAGGAAACAGTGATAGTGATGCTGCCGCCTTTTAATTTGTATTTTGTTGAAGGCGGGGGAATCATCGGCCACAGCGAGCCAGTTGCCAGGGCTGATTATCGAGAGGACACGCGTCCCTTGTTTTGATCCATTTGTTAATACAATGCAAGTGGAATGCGTGGCCGCACGCACCCCACGCGGCGACACATTCGTTGTCCGTATCGGTCATGGCCTTCGGCTGACACTCAATGCATGGCTCCATGATATGATTCCGACAGATGGCACAGTTGTCTACAGCAATATCCCACGACCAGAAGGCCACCGCAGTCCACTTCTTGATCTGAAACTTCTTTTTCGCAGTCTGGCCCCCCACGGGGGCACCTTGCGCTGATTCTGAGTCCACCTCCATCTTTTCCACTTCGCTCATAGTGTCTACCCTACCTGCAACAGCTGCTATCCATCTGAACACTAGCACCATCTGCCCACAGCGCAGTCCAAGATCGCAGCGTTTTCACTTCGACCTCTTTCTCGAACTTCGGAACGCCGAAGAGCGTCACTTTCTACGGAACTGGAAGGTTAACAGTGTCAAAAACGGTGGGCGACCTTATGGATGGTCACTTTCGCACTACGCACCTGGAACGACATAGAAGGAAGAGGAGCCAACGTCTACCAATCCTTGAGAAATGGCCGAAGAACCCGCCAGCAACGATATCAGCTCGCTGTACCCACCCCCTCCACCGTACATAAAATTCTTCACGAAGGAAAACCTGGACAGACTGCCCTCCTACCTCGAGGAGAAACGGTCCCGAGACGACCAAGACGACGGCGACGATGCGGGACACATTACAAGCGAGCTTGATTTCCTTATCCCACCACCAATGCCCGCAGACGATCAGTACCGTGCCTTTGGCAGCACCTGGCAGGTGAAGGACAAACTACCGGACCTCGAGGCCATGGGAATGACGCAATTGTACCAGAAAACGCAGCCAGGGCAGGGTCCGAGCCCCGAGGGTGAAGCGACGAACTACCAGTACAAAATCAAAGAGCTGAGACGGCTTCTGCAGTCGCTGCTGCTGAACTACCTCGAGCTAGTGGGCATACTCAGCATCAACCCAGAATTGTACGAGCCAAAAGTGGAAAACATAAGGACCGTTCTCGTGAACATCCACCACTTGCTGAACGAGTACAGACCGCACCAGTCCCGCGAATCGCTCATCATGCTGCTCGAAGAGCAACTCGAGTACAAGAAGGGCGAAATCAAGACCGTGGAGGCAACGTGCCAGCAAGTGCGTCAGAAACTCGCAGAAATCGAAAAGTCCCTCACATAGTACCAAGCCTTACCTCTCTCATCGCCCCGTACCGTCCTGGCGGGTTCGAGGCAAGTGCTGGAGCGATTCCTCCGGCTGCTCCACTGCGGACCGCCCGTCCTGCGGGTTTTGTTAGGGAAATGCCTCAGATCTGGGGTAAATCCCCTTGCTTCTGCGGCTGTTTCTGTGCGACCCGAATCTGCGTTCCTGTATAGAAGCTTTTTTTCTTCCTTTTTATTTCTTTTTTTTTCCCGCTTTTGTCTCCGTATGGTCGCGATTGATAATGCTTTAGTAAGACTCCTGGCCCCCCTGTGCTCTGTGACACTATTTACATATTTATTTATTTGGTTTGGTTCGGTTTGGGGATGGCCAAATGCCCAATGGCGGAGTCTGGTAGTACTTGTATATCAGACGCTGGCGCTGGGACTACCGAGAAAGGTTGTAATTCGACAACGACACTCTCAGATATGACAACGAAGGCTTATGTAAGTCCCGCAGTGGACCATGCGGATTTTTACCCGAGGGGCCCGGTAGTTCTCGAGGAGCAGCGTGCTGCACAGCAGCCCAGGTTCATTGTGGTGTTGGTTGGGTTACCCGCGGTAGGGAAGTCGACGGTCGCAAAGGAGCTAGTGCAGTATTTGAATTCAACAGCTCAGACGAGCTCCCTACGATGTCACATCTTCAACGCGGGGGATATCCGGAGACAGATGTGCGTGGGGTCGCCATTGAAAATTGCTGGCGAACAGGAGAGCGATCTGTTTGACCCGAAAAACAGTAGCAAAAGAGACGAGTTCGCCAAGATCGCCATGGTCAACCTCTTAAAGAGCGTCGACGAGGACCATTGCGATGTCGCACTCTTCGATGCAACGAACTCGACCATCGAGAGAAGACGCCACATATTCGACGATATTGCACTATACAACAGTCGAAAGGAATCGCGGTTCTCCCTGTCCGTGATCGTGCTGCAAATCTCGTGCACGGAACCCGACATGGTCAGATACAACATCCATAGAAAATCGTACAACAAGGACTACTCAGATAAACCGTATGCAGTGGCCCTGAAGGATTTCGCCAAAAGGCTCGAACACTACTACGAGTCCTTCATCCCTTTCACGGAGAAGGAGTTTGACAAAACGCGTTGCACTGCATTTACAGCGGACAATTTTGGATTCTTTAACTTGGTTAATAACGGGCTAACAAAGGAAAACACAAACAGGATAGAATTACACGGAACGGGGGACTCCAAACTTGTAATCACAGTTTACCAAGTTGTAGCCGAATTTATCGACAATTATTACACTCTGTACGGTAAAAGCTACGTTGATGCGGTTAAGCAGTTCTACGAGATAAACAATACTAATCGAGACAGCTCGTCGAAAAAGGGTATTTCACCTGCCATTATGGACCAACTTAACCGTCTGAATATTTTACGGGGTGTCATTAACGAACCTTACTTCAAAAAATTGAAACACCTGAAAAGATTGAATCTAAGGGACCTAACAGGACTTTAATTGCTATGAATGACTTTAGCTTTTCTTGAAATAATACGATATATATATATATAAATTTTATGATGATATGATAATTTGCCCCGAATGTGGGACATGACCCTCTCTACAAACATAACTTCCTGTATCGGATTCCATGATCAACCCAAACCGGGCAGTGTCGATTTCTTCCCTGCAGAAACGGGTGGCCCGGATGGGTTTGAAATGGCGTTCGTCTGATAAGTAGATGAAGTTGCGAATGCTGATGTTTCATTATCTTGAAGAGGCGGAGCAGCACCAAACTCTGTTTTCTCCCTCACTGCGTTGATATTGTTATTTATACCAAAGTACCACCCGTTGATTTTATGATCGTTGTACGTTGGATCGTCGTATGCATTAGGATCTACAGGCCTTGCCCTCGTCCAGAACCTGATTGTCCTATCCTTACTGGCACTTGCCAGTATATTACCAGCAGCGTTGTATGATAACGAAGTCACACACTTGTCGTGCGCAAACGGTATTACGTGAACTGGTTTCGTTATATCTTGCAATACATCGAAATGCTTGATCGAACCGTCATAATTTCCTACAGTAAATGTTGAATGGTTAATAGGATGCCACAAAAGAGTCATATAGTCCACGTCGTCCCTGACAACCATCAGCTCTTTCATGTTTTGTCTGATATCGAAAACACGACATGACTTATCCTTAGAAATACCCAGTAGCAGGTTCCCCCCACCTGGCTGAAATCTTGTTTTCAGTACCGTGTGTTTGAACTTCAGAATAGTCGAAACACAATTCCCCGTCCTTGGATCCCATAACTTCACCAAATTATCTTTGGATGCAGAAGCAATAAGTCCCATCGTTGGATGCCAATCGCAGCTCTTGACGTCCCAATGATGCCCAGTCAAAACACGTTCCTGTTGACCGTTCGTGAAGTTCCAAATCTTCAAGATATTATCATCCGAACAGCTCACAAACTTTGAATCGTTCGCTGAGAATGCAACATCTCTGATGCACTCAGTGTGTGCTCCATCCAGTTCCTTGACCATGTTGAAATTCGGCTGCCATATCTTGATTCCACCATCAGCATCACCACTGATAAGCCAGTCGCCCATATGCGAGTATTGCATTGTGGTGATCGACGAATCATGTGCTTGCATCAAACTCTCAAAGTTGAAGGAAGTACCGTTCCAAAGTGAGAACTCACCGTTATATGTAGCCACTATCAATCTCCTCCCCTCCGGTGTCCACCGAATTGTAGGGATTACGTGCTTTACTTTATTCGAACTCAAATGCGTGAATTTAGTGGGCATGTTAATCACACGTGTAGCACCTTTATAGACATCTGGCGGCATGATATTGACGGTGTAGGATACTTCCGGCTGTATTGGTGGCACAAGTAGCCCATGTTTTTTATAGTAGTACAGTCTGTTATATGACGACGTTATATCCACAGTCCTTCGATGTGATACGTATTTCTTCTGTGCAGCTGAATTCATACCATTGATAGATTCCATTGATAAAAAGGAGTTGTGGGGCTCACCGATAGGGTGCTATCCATGTTCTCTCAGCAACTCTCTACGGAATCAAAACTGCTGCTATAACAAAGTAAAAATTCGCCGATATTTTTTTCAAAAGAATCAAGAAGTGTATTATGACAGACACAGACGAAACCCTTGTACATATACATGTACATTGTCGATCGCGAGGGATACGATACATAATATGCAGTTGTTATACTGTTGTAGTTGCAAAAAATGTATATAGATACGATTTTTTTGTGACAGAATCCCTTAATCTTACCACAGTTTCAACTTTCTCATGTAAAAAGTCGTTCATTGGGTAAACCGTACAATGGGTCGCACAGGACCTGCGACTAGTCTTCCGGATACAAATACCGGAATAACGCACTTCTTAGAAATGAATGTGCTAAATGCGTGCCTTACAAAAATTCTTCATGTCCCTTGATTAACCTCGGATATGCCAACCAAACTACAGTAAAGAAAGTCACAAATAACCAACTTAAGAACGGCATGCATCCAATTCCCAGCCAATGAATAACCGCCCCAGCCAGGTACGGTAGTGCCGCACCACCACACCCACCAAATGCCACTGCAATACTAACACCGGTGACATGTAATCTTGCCGGCAGCACTTGCATTGCTACAATACTAGCAGAGGGGAATAAAGGTCCGATAAAGAAGCCACAGCAAAAGATCGTGATAAACAACAACACAAAGTACCCCAATGTATGACTGGCGATGTGCCCAACAAAGACGAATATGGTGTAGAAAAACAACGTCAACAGAGTATATGTTTTGCTTGCTCTGTATTCGTTAACGAACACTCTCTTGGTGACAAATCCGAGAATCAATCTGCCGAGGGTTAATCCCAACCAGAATGCAGCTGCGACATATGACATCTTGATCTTATCATCTAATTTCGTTTCCAGCAGGAAGGAGAAAAACCATGCACCGGTAGTGATCTCGGCTCCTAGATAGAAGAACAAGAAAGTAGCGTAAAGAAAAATCGGTGGTTGCTTCATCAATTCTATGAATGATTCCCGGTTACCACTGTTGGTACTATCGTCGAGATTTTCGTCCTTGTTACAGATGTAATCGTACTTTACTGCGGTTTCATACTTGAATGACGGGATGCTCAAGCACAATGCCAATACTGCGACCACTAACGGGACTAGAAAAAACAGGGACCAATGCCCCCATTGAACAAAATACGAGACAAATGGAGGTGTTACCATCGCTGCAACCCCATATGTGGCGTGCAGAATTCCCATCCATTCGTTCTTATGAACCAACAAATTACCTATCAAAACGTTACCGGTTGCATCTAAAATACCAATAGCTAGTCCCAATGGGAATGAACATGTCACATACACACCGAAACGCTTTGGCTTCCACACCAGAATAAGGAAGGGAATCGTGCAGAGCAGCACAGACAGGTATATTCCTCCCTTAGTGCCAAACTTCCGATGGACGTACTCGTTGCAAAATGATGCTGTCGTGTATCCTGCCAACTGTACCAAAAATATATTAGATACTTTGATTGCAGACACGTTGTAGTACTCTTGCAACGTGGGAAGCAAAGCGCCCGTAGACTGATCGTTAAAGCCAAAAACCATGAATAACATCAGACACGATATGATCTGATATTTGACCATGGGCACCTTCTGGTAGTCCAGGGGAAACACGGTAACAATATCACCTTTCCATTCAACATCTCGTACCAAGGCTGTGTCTGGCGAGCTACTCGTAACCGTTATTTCAGGGTCCCCCAGAGGTGTTTCCGCAATTGTAGAAACCGCCGGCGAGTCCACCGACACGTCTCCCAGTTCAATAGTATCGCGATCGGGAGTCATTTCGAAACACAAAACTCAACAATACCCTCAATACATCACCTAGAGAGAAAGATCCGACTCAACGTTTCGATAACTTTCCCGCTAATACCTCTTCTTGCACTACGAGACCATTCTTTAAAGTTTTGCCTGCCAAAATAGAAGAGTATCGATAAAACTTCGGGTAAAAGTGGCAGAAGCGGAGGAGCAGGAGGAGATCCACGTAGGATTGTTGCTAGACGGTGCGGTTACGGCGAGGGCTGTACATTTGGCCAGCGTAAATTACAGGTATCTTCGTGCGTGCGGACGTACTGTTGAAATTGACTAGCTGTTTACGCAGAGGAGGGTCGTAGGGAATCATAAGGTGTGGTGGTCCTTTGGTCATTTGATAGAGAAGAGATCTCCGTGGACGAGACAGCTGCGTTGCAATGCCTGACGGATCTGTACCGTCTTATGGGAAGATGCACAGCCACTCGTACTCTAATGCGGATACTGGAATGGAAAACGCAATGAATGCGAAGAGGACCGCTGCGTTTAGGATCAACCATTACAACTCCAGTTCACCAATTCACACGGCAGATATTCCCGGAAGACCGCGACTTTCTGGAAAACACTCCTATGCCAGCAGCTATGTTATGCACAGTAATATTCCCATGGCCAAGCAGAATGTTGATGACCAAGAACAGATTAGTAGTTCTGCAGCATTCCACGGGAGAGCGCCAGCTCAGTCTACTTACAGGAATAGCATATCAACGAATAAATCCTCGGGATTGATGTACCATGACAAGTCTAAGAAGGAGATTTCCAGTATCGATATTGTGCATGACCCCCAAGCCACAGCCCTTATTTGTGCTGGGAAGGCTCACTTGGGATATTACAAGTTCTCACCACAGGATAGATCATTAAAATGTCAGTACGATCTTTTACACTCCAGCTTCCAGAATACACGAGTCTCGGCTACCTCATTCTTACCCAAACGCAGTCGACAAATTAAGCTGAGCACGATCGCAGATGTTAAAACAGGGTTTCACAACTATAAGAACTACGTTGCAGTGTGTACCAATTCAACGACAGTTTCATTGTTTGACATCAACAGGGCAAATCAAACGGATTCCGCTTTGGTGTCGTCGCTTGCTGAGCACACAAGATCGGTAAACAGTTTTGACTTCAACATGATGCAGACAAACTTGCTGATCAGCGGGGGCCAAGATGGGTGCGTGAAGATTTGGGATATTCGCACGAACAACCCAACAAAAATCGTCAACACGTGTGATGTCAGAATAAACACGACGTTTGGCTCGATCAGAGATATTAAGTGGATGCCGGGCTACAATTTTAGCGGAAACGACAGAAACTATACGGATCTGCGAAGCCATGGAGGATACAAATTTGCCTCCATCCACGATTCGGGGGCCCTACTCAAATTCGATATGCGGCAGCCGAATCAGCCAGAGAAAAGGATCAACGCACATACGGGGCCTGGACTGTGTTTAAACTGGCACCCGCATCAGGACTACATCGCAAGTGGCGGTAGAGATGGAAAATGCTGTCTTTGGTATTTTGGCGATAGGACTGAGCAAAGTGCTACAAACCTGCAAGCTAATTCTGCCTATCAACACCAGTTTCAGAGCCACTTCAGCGGCAATTCCAACACGAACGCTGCAGTTTCTTTCCCGGAAACAACAATAAATATTGGCTCTCCAATCACCAAGTTGAAATTCAGACCAACGTATGATAAAAATATCCAGAACTCGTTAATTGCCATTTCTTCTATGGGAGAAGAGGCTCAAGTGTCAATTTATTCTTTGGCTAGAAGATACATCCCGAAACACATTTTACAGACGAAGGCACCGTCCTTAGGGCTTGTTTGGTGGAACGATAACGTGATATTTAACATTGACAAGGACGACACACTTAACGGCTGGGATATCAGAGAGGAGCCCACTGTATTGGATAACCTGACAAAGGCTGTTACTACCTGGAGGGACATTGACGGTGACGGATTTACATTTATAGACCAGTCCATTGGGGGATATGAAGCCGTAGACGACCCTACTAGAGCGCCCTTTGACACCCATAAAGACCGAATTAGTTCATCTGCCCACAGCAAGACCTCTTCGAATCTATCAACAGGTATACTAGGAAAAATGACCATGAGTCATTCCAACTTGGCAGGCTACGGCATGGAGCGGCCCCAAATCACGAAAACTGGACCATCCATGAGTTCAAGGAGCTTGGCAGGATCACCAATGCTCAACGTTTCTTCAAATGGATCTGCAGAGTCATTTTCCACACACGAAGAAGATGGAGGTGAGTATCGCCCGCCATCAATTATTACTTTAGATTTACCTTTTATTCTTAATGGAATGAGGGTATCGCAATTACAGAAATATAATAGCCGGTCGGGTATTCCAAACGGTGCCATGCTAAAGGATTTACCGGTTGACGTATTCAAATATCTTGTCCGGGAACTGCAATTTTCATTGAATCTTGACGTGGAAGAAACGAATTTTAAGCCTCCTAAACAACATGACAGTATTATCGAAGACGATCAAGAAGAGAAAAATTTAATGAAGAAATTTGGATTCTCTGAAAATTCTACTTGGGCAGCCTTGGTCAATAAGAACCAGAATAAAAAGGAGGAGGTTTCTGAAGTCGATGCATCAACAGATAACAGCAATAGTAAAAGTAACCGCACACGGAGCTCATCAACTAAAACAACTGCTAAAACCCACAAGACAGACGATGCAGCTGACATCGCAAACAGAGCCAACGTCGGAGAAAACAGTGGCACCACAAAAAAGGACAGAGGTATCAAAGAGGGCGAGAGGAGTAAACTGTACGAAGCATTGCATAAACCACATCCAAGCCCGATGGATAAAGTGAAGATATTAGTTCAATTGGTAAAAGCTGCCAGTCATAATGCAGATACGTATTCTAATATCGAGGACCTCCAAAACTTCAAAGTGTGGATATTAATAAGAGATTCATTATTATGGGATCTTAATCGATGTTCAAAAAATGATAGCGACGATGTACCTCTTGAAATGAGGCATGCTGGAGAGGTACCTATTCAACATGATCTGAACACGTATGGTGTTCAGAACCCAAGAAAAATCTCAACGGCATCTGAGTTTAGTAATAAAGGACTCACAAGTGAAGTGGAGTCGATGATGATTGGTGAGCGTCCCCAGGCATTGCGCGCCCTGTCTGTGGAATCTAGATATAGCGATACGAAACAATCGAGGGAATTAGAGTCTAATGTGTCGTCACCCGTCTTAAATCTCACACATGTGGCGACGAAAGGTGGGTCGCCTATTTCTAAAACTACGAAACCAATGACCGAACAAGGACAAGATGCACAGGGAGAAAGCGCCATTGAGGAAGACGACAACCTTGACGAAGGCGACGTTTCGAATCTTGACAAACAGAGTCCTTACTCTTCCTCTGAAGGTGCTACACACAGCATCCCAATTCTTAGAAACACTAAGAAGAGACTATCTTTTATTGACACGTTTATGACTGGATCATACGCGGGTGGTGATTACACAGGCGACGAATTCAGCAACAGAGCTGGAAAGGTACCACCCAACCAAGGTAGTCCGCGCAGCAAGCTCTCCTCCTTACAGAGTTTTGCGACAACGAATAACTCGAACCATACTCCCTTCTTCAAGAAAATCATCTCGCAGGCGAGCTCACCGCGTATTTTCGAGGGCAATTCCATTGACAACTATTTTGAATCCATTGGGGGAAACTCTATTCGACACACCTTTAGCGCAACTGATAGCGGCGCTGGAGCAACGCCCAGCGCTAAAAAGAAATCTGCACCCTGGGGGACGAAAAAGCTCATTCGTCAAGTTTATAAGCACGCAGTGGAGGCAGGAAACGTTTTACTATCGATCACTATCTTGTTGCTATTTCAGAATGTGTACGACATTGCTCCTGAAGAGGTAGTCAAGAACAGTCTTTTTGAGTTCTTGAGTATGTTGCACCGTTTTGAAGCGTTTGAAACGGCGTCTTTTCTTTTGAAACATTGTTCTTGGGAGGACATACTAGGAAGCGAATCAGGACAATCTTTTATTCAGATATATTGTGACAGATGTCATAGTCTGATAGTGAACGAACCATCTAAGGAAAGATTTACAAAGGAGAAACATAACATGGAAGCGAATGGTGAGGATGATCCGATGAGGAAGTTTGGGTACTGGTACTGTGATTCCTGCAAGAAGCCAACCACTCTGTGCGTGTTCTGCGAAAAACCGATGAAGGGCCTGGCCATGGCATTATTGTCGTGTGGTCACGAGGGCCATTTTGAATGCCTGAGGGAATGGTTCATAACAGAGAATGCGGACACTTGTCCCGGCGGGTGTAATATCAAGTTGAACTTTACTTAAATGACAGTATGTACTCTATTTAGTATCACACTAACAGCGGTTCTCGGATAGAATATGCAGAATGTATTATTTTTTGTTTAGAAAGATGTCAGCTCTTTGATATGAGGTCTCTCTCGTATAGAAATTGTTTCACAGTATCCCAATAGCCTTCCTCAGATATGGTGTCGTTATGGAAACCGTTTGGGAACTCATGGAACTCTTTGTCCCTACTGGGGCAGAGATCTCTCAGTTTCTTCATGTGTGCTGGGTCGACTATTTGGTCTCTAGATCCGCTTAAAAACAAGAACGGTGTCGTGTGCGAAGTATGTTCGATTTCTGTCTCGGAGTCCCACATGTCGCGACAGAAGTTGGCGACATATTTCAGGTACGGCAAAAAATAAGGTATTACTTTCCTGACGTTGAGGAAAGTGTTCTCCAGTATCACTGCTGAAACCAACTCTGGGTATTTCGCCGCAATGTATATAGCGACAGCACCACCGAGAGACCTACCGTACAGGACCAAATTTTTCTTGCTGTGGAAGGGGTCCTTGGTTATATAGTCGATGACACAGTCGCTGTCCCGTTTGATCCCCTCCTCTGTTGGGGATCCCGATGACTTACCGTAGCCTCTATAGGAAAATATGAACACACTCATCCCCATCTCCTTGTAGAAAGTCTCCATGATTGGGATGAAGTAGCCAATGTTACCGGCGTTGGGACACAGAATCAGACACGTGGAAGTCGAGTCCTCGTCCGTGTTTCGGATATCGTAGCCCTCAATTTCAATACCTTCCTCTGAATTCAACAGAACGTGGCTGTAAGGTAGATCTCTCGATGCGGGCGTCTCAATGTTATTCCGCGCACCTTGTGCCCAGGACGGGTATAGCAGCTTGTTCTGGCAAAAGTACAGCGCGGCGACGGAGGCAGACGTCAGCGCTGCCACACCTTCAAACACAAACATCCGGATCCGTATATAGCTTAGGTTGCGTATGAGGTTGATGGCTGCGATGCTTCTTTGTGAACTAGTCATCACCATGTACTGGAGTTCCACATTGCCTTATGCTGAGACCCATGTCGGTCACGTGGTGGAAATGGGTTTCAAAGCCCTAACTGCCTAAATTTAGGGCTTAACTCAAGCCCTAATAAAACCAAATTTCAAATAAATTAGGGCTTTACACAAACCCTAAATACAAAGCAAGTTAGGGCTTTACTTAAACCCTAAATACGAATAAAGTTAGGGCTTCCACTTCAAAACGCCGTATAAAATGACAAACTCTTTTTGAAAAAAAAATTTTTTTTTTTTTTTTTTTTGCCGTAAAAATTTGAAATTTGAATTTAAGAAACACACAGAAGATGAGACGGACACAGAGGAATCGAGATACGTACAAAGAGGGCCTTTTACTTGCTTGATACGCGCTTTGTTTCTTTCGGAAAGACGGCAGAAAGGGATATCTAGAGAGCTATAATGTCTGTTGAAGAAGTTACCAAGAAGTTTGAAGAGACTGTGAACGTTGATGGAGGCGAGGCTGCTTCCTCTGGGCCCAAGACCGTTCTTTCTGGGGAGGCCGACTTTGAGGTGAAGCACCCGCTGAATACCAAGTGGACTCTGTGGTACACAAAGCCCCCGGTGGACAAATCCGAGTCCTGGTCCGACCTGCTGCGTCCAGTGACCACTTTTGATACCGTCGAAGAGTTCTGGGCCATCTTCCAAAATATCCCAGAACCACACGAACTGCCATTGAAGTCGGACTACCATGTCTTCAGAAACGATATCAGACCGGAATGGGAAGACGAGGCAAATTCGAAAGGTGGGAAGTGGTCCTTCCAGCTGAAGGGGAGAGGCGCAGACATGGACGAGTTGTGGCTCCGGACTTTGCTAGCCGTGATCGGCGAAACCATAGACGAGGAGGAATCAGAGATCAACGGTGTTGTGCTGAGCGTCAGAAAAGGTGGTAACAAGTTTGCCCTGTGGACCAAGTCTGAGTCGAAGGAACCGTTGACCAAGATCGGTGCCAAGTTCAAACAGGTTTTGAAAATAGAAGAAGAAGGGTTCTTGGAATTCTACCCTCATTCGACTGCCAATGACAGACATGCCCATCCTTCGATTACTTTGTAAGATAGATCTTGAAAACCTATAGGGAGGAAAGATCACACCCTAATTCAAACTACAAAAGAATATTTGCAACTCCGCTTATCCAAAGAAGGAACAGAGAAATGCTGAAGGACCAACGTTTAGAAAACAAATGAAAAATATCGAATGTAATAAAGTCTATCGGTTTTTTTCCTCTGGTACCAGATTTTATTAGCTATCAAGCATCTTTATGTATGTTTTCTTCATTCACCACCACTTTATTTACGTACCGTAGATCTCAACAACAACTACAACTACAACCATTGCTTTTAGCGTTTCAATTTTATACTTCTGCATCGTTAATATTTGTATTACGCATTATTATACATGATTTATATATCCTCAGGAGAAACATACCCGGGCCTCTTATGCGAATACTGATTCGACAGCTTTTTCGAAAACGTCTAGACCTTGCTCCAAAACCTCGTTTTCAATTGTCAAAGCGGGGACAAACCTGACAGTCGTCTTGCCCGCAGTGATGACCAACAAGCCCAGCTCCCTTGCCTTTGCGACGACAGCACCAGGAGCCTCAGTGAAGTCGGCACCAATCATCAAACCCTTCCCTCTAACCTCTCTGATGTGGTCTGGGAATCTCTTTTGAATCTTTTGCAAACGGTTCACTAGGATTTCAGACTTCTTGTTCACCAATTCCAAGAAGGAGTCCTGGCATATGGTGTCCATGACGTAATTGCTGACGGCACACCCCAATGGGTTCCCCCCGTACGTAGTACCGTGGTCACCGACTTGTAGTGCGTTATTGACCTTTTCGTTAACCACGGTGGCAGCGATTGGGAACCCGTTACCTAGGGCCTTTGCAATGGTGAAGATGTCCGGGTGCGCCTCCTTTGGAAGATAAGAATGCGCCCACAGTTTACCGGAACGGCCCATACCGCACTGGATTTCGTCGTAGATAACCGCAATACCGTTGTCCGCGCATATCTTCTTCAATCCAACTAGTGTTTCCACTGGGATCGGGAAAACCCCACCTTCACCTTGAATGGGCTCGACGATGAGCCCTGCCAGTTCTGCGGACTTAGACTTGATGACATCCTGTAACTTGGTCAACTGGTCGTTCACATTCAAAAAAGTTACATGGGGCAACAGATCCCCGAAGGGGGTCCTGTATTTGCTGTTCCATGTGACAGACAGCGCACCCATTGTACGCCCATGGAAAGAGTTCTGGAACGCCACAATCCCTTGCTTCTTGTGGTCCTGCATTATACCGTGCTTCTTAGCAAACTTCAACGCGGCCTCGTTCGCCTCCGTACCGGAGTTACAAAGGAACACGCGAGAGGCATCGTGTTGTCCACCAAACCGTTTCGTGTTCTCAACAATCTTCTCACTCAATCTCAAACATTCAGCAGTGTAGTACAAGTTAGACGAGTGCACCAGTTTGTTCGCCTGTTTGGCCAAGATCTCTGCCACTTTAGGGTTGGAATGACCCAGCGCCGTGACGGCGATCCCAGCGGTGAAATCGATAAACTCTTTCCCACTGAAATCGTCGTACAACTTCGCATTGGCGCCTCTAGTGATACAAAGGTCGTTGGGACGCGCGTACGTGGTCACCTGGAATTGCACATCGTCCAACAACTCCTTGCTGAGCTGCTTTCTAGCAACCGCTGCCTGACTGAAACTTCTCTTAAACATCCGTACCTGGGCCTGTCACACTAGTTCCCAATTGAGGATATATTGTGTCACTTGCGACTCACCCACTGACTCAAGAAGGCAAGAACCACGTTCGCCATCACTTGCACTTAACGATAACATTTTTCCCGTCTTTTTATACAGCGCAGGATTTTTCCCGCTGGTTCTGCGCCATTAAAAAGAAAACCGCACGCACAATGAAAAATTTTCCGCAAAAACATGATCGTTAAGTGACTCAGATAGCGAGCTCTGTCACGTGCGCGAGAATGGCACCGTAGACCCTCTCTAAGTGTCACTGGGACACCCCAGTACGGGTGTTGTAGATGTAGGGTGCGAGTGCGAGTGCATACATATTGGGTGTTTGGGTACTGTACATGTTGCGAGGGTGTGACCCTCGGTCGGGGTTTTTTTCCTCTGTTTAACGAGGCTGGTTCCAGGATAATGCGCTCGGGTCTGCTACTTTCCGCCCACTGGCCATCCAAACGAGCAGCAGCACGAGTGCCATTGCCACGCAGATGCAGCCGCCAATCAGGTAGACCTCGCCCAGGAAAGTGTTTTTCCCGCCAATCTGCGAGCCGTGCGTCACGTATATACCCTTTTTGCCCTTGAATTCGGTCACGGGCCAGTGTAATCCAATATCGATCTGGTACTCCCCAGCCTCCAGCGTGTCGTTGTCGTTTCTGCGGATCAATTTCGTGTTCTTGTGGAAGGCGGCGGGTCTCATCCAGTTTTGGAACTCTTCCCACTCTTGGATGTTCGGAACATTGCTCTCGTTGTACCCGTCAGGGAACCGTTTCATCCAGTACGGGGGCGGCGTGATGTTCTGGTAGTGGTAACCTGTCTTCTTGAAACGGGACCTGTCAGAGTGCCAGTTGATGTTCTTGTTCGTCAGCGGGAAGTTCTTCGAGTTGTCCGACAAGTTCGTCAGTTCCATGGGGAACGTGTCGTTGAACATTGCGTTCGCGATTAGACCACACGGGTAATACAATTTCCCGTTCTCCCCGTTTCTCGCTAGAGGCTTACAGTTAATACCTGCAGCGTCATGTATATCGGAGTAAGAGGCCGCCTTGCCCACAATTTGGTCCTCGCTAAACGAAAGAACGTACCTTCTGTGGTTAGCAGCAAAATTCTCTAACATGTAGTTGATATAGACGGTCTTTTTGATTTCGCTTGGGATCGTGAACCGGATTTGACAAGTGCCTCTCTCTGCCGCATCATCGGTAGGGTCGTCGACAAATCTCCATTGTGGAGCTACTGCAAACGTTTTGTTCTTGTGGAACTCGAAGAGATAATGATCCTCGGGCATATTGGCGAAGGAGTCCCCATTCGGAGCAGCAGAGACACAGTCTTGGTAGTATATGGTAAACTGATCCACTCGGGATGCGACAGCCAACAGGCAGCCACCAACAATGACAAAAACTGCAGCCACGAGCAGATAGATAGGGAGTACAGTTTTAGGTGTCATAACAGGGTTATAGGCAGCGATACGCTGCTGCGTAAAGTTGTCCTCTCTAGGTCTCCGATTGGATGCTTTCTTGGGGACAACTTCGTCGTCTTCAAACTCAGAAGCGTCCAACTCGTCATCCTCCGCTTCTTGTGTGGCAGCGTACTTATCCTTCTCCTTTTTCCGAAACGTCGCACCAACCTGCGACAGATCAAAGTTAACCATATTACCAAATCACTTATACGATGCCCTGGAACTCTGTGCAACCTGTTACACTCAGATACGTGTTCAAAGTTTCCTCCTTTTAGGTCTCCACGACATCGAACGTATTATTACAAGTTTTTTCTTCTTCGAATCGAGAATTTCCAGTTATTTAACGTGTTTAAATAGTAGGCGATGCTCACAGCGCGTCTGGTGCGGGCAATTCGATGCGCAGTGTGGTGTTGTAGACTTGTCCAAACCCGTAACATGTTGCCCCACCGCCAATAACAAGCAATTCTCGCGATTCGGACAGAAATTCCAGCTCAAATCCAACAAACAGCAGCTGGTGGTCTTGCCAGATGTGATCAGGGATAGGGATTGACTTTATTTGGCCTGTCTCGACATCAACCAATACGATTGTGTTGTGGGCGTTGAACACAGAACTTGGAGATGATCCACCCACTATAACCACACGCTTGTTGTCGATAAATTTCATTTTTGAACCATACCTTTGGAACAACGGGTTTCTGAACCGCCGTAGCACTCGGACAGCATGATCTGTAACTAATTCGATCACCGTGAGTTCGTCAGAAACACTTGCAGATTCTTTGTCGTACCCTCCAAGTATGACATATTCGTTAAGCGTGGAGTGACGATCCATGGCTGAAGAGGTCAAGCATTTTAAGGCAGCAGACCCCGCTGGAACAGTCACTATGCCGTTTTTGACGTCACATATATTGAATGATGCAACCGATAATGTAGAGCTACCCCCATATATCAACACACAGTTTTCGTCTACTTGTGCGGTACAATGTCTAAAACGTGGGTGCGGTAAGCTCGTTTTCTGTTCCCATAAATTGTGTTCCGTATCATAAACCCATATGTCGTTGTATGGACGGTGAGGCGCATTTCTACCACCCACCAACAAGACCTTCCCATTCCCAAAGATTGTCCACGTGTGACATGTCCTTGCGTCAGGGAGATCATTCGGTTTCTGTCTTTTCGTAACGAAGGAGTCTAGATCTTGTACTGTCATTTCCAATATGTGGTTAACTCTTGCCGGTGTACTTCCTCCAAAATATAACACCCTCTCATCGCTGGTTATAACGGCTGACCCAAATGACATCTTCAACTGGCCATAGGGGGAAATAACAAACCCTTTTGCCGTCTCCAGGTTTTGTTCACGGACACTGTATGGTGTAATTGCTATTTGTGACACTGGGGTGTGGTTACAGCCGTGTAAGAGGAGATAATGGTGAGCAAATAGCTGGAATTCTTCCAACTCGTCGAATGGCTGGATAGCCTCAATCTCTGCTTTTAATTTGCTTCCCACAGCATCCCACAAACTCAGTAAATCACAGGCATCCACATTTGGAAAGCCAAATCGTTTAAATCTTTCTAACTGAAGGTCGACGGTTTGGTAGTCAGTCACCGTCTGCAAAGGTGAATCGTTCTTTTTGAAATGCTTTAGCATCTGCTTTGCAAACGGATCACTGGGCCCCTGGGGAATGATCTGTTCCATTAGCAAAAAGTGTGACTTTTCTACCTTCGAAGACATGGATATAATCTGGTCTGCTTTTTGCGCGGTCATATATGCCAGTGACACCTCCGCAATAAAAACTTTGATCACATCGATGTTTTGGAGCTGCGGCTGTGTTGCCAGTAGTTGTTCATAACTTGCAGAATTGTTTAGATCACAAGGAACAGCACAATATTTGGCAGAAGTGTAATGGTCAGACAAGGATGACTCGTTTGTACCAACGATATTGAGCAACTCTGGTGTCTTAGAGATGATTTCGACTTTATTTCTCAGCAGATGGGAATAATCGATATCTAAGAAATGCGTCCCCTCATGGAATGGCACCGTATTGTGATTTCCGCAATCCAAGAATTCGAAGGGCAAAGGATCGAAGCCACATCCAAGGTTCACGATCAGCAGCTTATTGTTGGGGAATTGTGATCTGATCACATTTAGCCTGGACCGGATGGCGTGCAACCTAAGCCAATAACCTCTGTTAATACAAGGGGACCTCTTGATCGCTTTTGGAACAAAGTACTTGAAGTACTCCTTGTTTGTGCCGTGACTAAGCCTGGGCAGATAAAGAGCCTCTACAGACCTCTTCGATGCAATGGACGAATTGTTTGTTCCTTGGACGGCCAAATCGGCGTACGCGCGGCCTCGTTCCTTTTTACTCGCCACAAGCACCGGGTTAGCAAGTGGATTGGACATCGTCGGTACGTGTTGCCCGTGTCCTGCCCGAAGAGAAACGGCTCAAGCTCATCGCATCGTTACAATCGATAATTCGTCTAAGCTATAAGAAAAAAAACGTAATATACACACTGTAACTCGTCACCGTGGGACCCAATTCCCACCTTGGTGCCGTTATGTAAAATACACACCGCTCTCCGTTTGCGGCCCTCTATGCAATACTTGCCAATGATCGATTCTTTACTCCTCGATTACGTTGGCGGCCAACTTGAACTGTTCTTTTATTATCTGCTTGAATTTAGAAGAGTCGTTAGTTTTGGCGCATAAGTTCAAAGATCGGTAACAAGCGAGCGTGTTCTCAATTTTATCCGTGCTGACCCATATCTTCCCGTTGATACCGATTGCGATCTCGAATTGGCACGATTGAGCCAGTGTCGAGAGCAACGGGAAAGTGTCGTTGAAGAGCAGCGTACGTGCAAATGACAGCGGTACCGATATCACCATCCCGTTCTCGAGCAGGCCAAACCCTGCGTGTACACCCGTGACGGAGTCCATGCATTCAATCTCTGCCTCGAGTTCTTTCTCAGCAGTCAAAACTCTGGCGTACACCAAGTCCCCTACTTGCAAAGTTGGCCTATTCTTCTTGGTAGCGTTCGGGAACGACATGTAGGAGAGAGATACGCTGGCGCTGAAGTCGGACAGGGACACTTTGTAACTGTCAGCAAACGTGCTCACGATGGTGCCGATGACAAGATCCCCCACGGCTGGGATGTACCTTTTGGAATTGTAATCCACGTAAACAGTATTCTTCTTCTCGATGTAATGGCGAACCCCTGCGTTCACTGGAATAACCTCCTGTGTCATTGGGTCGCATGCAACACCGGGTCCGAGAACGACGGGCACACCGTCGTGTATACCTAGGGAGTCCCCGGGCAGCACCAGTTCTGACATTGTCTAGAGAAAAATGGAGAAATGGATAGAGAGAGGGAGGGGAAAGAGAAAGTGAGCAAACACAACAAAATATGCACGCTGATCCAGTATATGATACTTATCCCCGGATCAATCTCGTCTGGTGTGCACAACAAGCAGCGCACACTGTCAAGTCTATGGTTCCCATACAGAAAATTTTCCACTTCAAAGTCGTTTCTTGAAGTTCGAGAAATAAATTAAGAACTTGAAATTGTTCACTGTGTTCGATTGAGGCGACAAGAGGGAATGGTAGTGGTGGAGAACAGCAGGGACCAGTTTGTGTGCAGTCGATATGGTTTACGAGAACAAGCCGTTTGATCCGATTACGGTCAGGCCCAGCGAGAAGAGAAGGGTTGCGTACTTCTACGATGCAGACGTCGGGAACTACGCGTACGGCGCGGGCCACCCAATGAAGCCGCACCGAATAAGAATGGCACACTCCTTGATCATGAACTACGGCCTGTATAAGAAGATGGAGATATACCGGGCCAAGCCTGCGACGAAGCAGGAAATGTGCCAGTTCCACACGGATGAGTACATCGATTTCTTGTCGCGTGTGACCCCGGACAACTTGGAAATGTTCAAGAAGGAGAGCGTCAAGTTTAACGTGGGGGATGACTGCCCTGTCTTTGACGGGCTGTACGAGTACTGTTCCATCTCGGGGGGTGGATCCATGGAGAGTGCCGCGAGGTTGAATAGAGGGAAGTGTGATATTGCGATAAACTACGCTGGGGGGCTCCATCACGCCAAGAAATCAGAGGCCTCTGGTTTCTGCTACTTGAACGATATCGTCCTCGGAATCATCGAACTGTTGAGGTACCACCCGCGTGTGCTGTACATCGACATCGATGTTCATCACGGAGACGGGGTCGAGGAGGCATTTTACACCACTGACAGAGTCATGACCTGCTCGTTCCACAAATACGGTGAATTCTTCCCAGGTACCGGTGAGCTCAGAGACATTGGCGTGGGCAAGGGCCAGAACTACGCCGTAAATGTTCCTTTAAGAGATGGCATTGACGACGCCACGTATAGATCGGTATTCGAACCCGTCGTGGGGAAAATCATGGAATGGTACCAGCCCTCTGCTGTAGTCCTGCAATGCGGAGGGGATTCTCTGTCGGGAGACCGTCTCGGCTGCTTTAACTTGTCCATGCAAGGCCACGCGAACTGCGTCAACTACGTTAAGTCGTTCAACATCCCCATGATGGTCGTTGGGGGTGGCGGCTACACCATGCGAAATGTCGCAAGAACTTGGTGCTTTGAGACAGGACTCCTCAACAATGTCGTCTTGGATGCGGAGTTACCGTACAACGATTACTACGAATATTACGGACCAGACTACAAATTGGACGTCAGACCCTCAAAC
The DNA here is from genome assembly GCA_030705205.1 of Huiozyma sinensis. Classification (NCBI taxonomy): domain Eukaryota; kingdom Fungi; phylum Ascomycota; class Saccharomycetes; order Saccharomycetales; family Saccharomycetaceae; genus Huiozyma; species Huiozyma sinensis. Next base: position 90,299 of record JANIWX010000038.1, read on the forward strand.
ATGTTCAACGTCAACACTCCTGAGTACTTGGACCATATCTTATCGTCCATCTACAAAAACTTGGAGAATACAAAATATGCACCAAGTGTACAGCTCAACCATGTACCGAGAGACCCAGAAAACCATGGAGATACGGAAGAGGATACTGCAACCGCCAAAGATACTAAGGGAGGGTCGCAGTATGCACGGGACCAAATAATAGAGCCCGATAACGAGTTTTACTGATAGTGTTTGTAATAATGTTTGTATGTGTCAAAAACCGTGTATTTCTTCTTCCCTTGCATACCAAAAATGTTACCACAAGTCAGTTCTGTGCTTTCTGGCCGTTTGATTGCATGGGAGAATGTTTTAGTAAAGAAAAGCTACAGAAATAAATGTATAGCTCCAAATGAACGGGGACTAAATAAATGGTACCACATTACAGCCTATGTCTGCGTAGATTTTCTCATTTGTTGCCTAGTTGAACTTTCGCTCTTTCCAGATCTTGAAACGTCGCACACGAGCCACCGCAAGCAATAATGATGATAACGTCGTCAGATGTCAGTTTCTGACCTAGTGCTTCTTCCAGGACATCATAATGATAACCTGTATGAACGGATGCACCACATGCTGGTTCCAGAACTGTGCCAAAGTCATCAAGGTACTTGAAACAGGTATCCAAAACGTCAGAATCGCTTAAAACCAACGATTTAGAGTGATATTTTATCACGTTATCAAACGCCTTTTGCGATACAACTGAACTACCCAAAGATTTCGCAATGCTTGTGATGGAGTCAAGCTGTACCGGCTTATTGGCAGCTAGTGAAAGGTTTAGAACATCACAACCCTTCGTTTCAACCGCCACAACAGGAATTTTATAGGCTAAGTCATGTTTTTCAAGACCCTGAATGATACCATTATACAACCCGCCTCCACTGAAGCTGCAGACAATCCCCTTGACAGAACCTACCTGGATATTCTCCTGAGCCAAAGTATCCAATATCTCATCAATTATTGTAGAATGACCTTCCCATATCAGCGGATCATCAAATGGATTAACATAGATAGGTTGGACATCTCTGTACGAATCGATAACGACACTTTGCAGGTAATAGTCGGCCTCTTTCAAGTTGATACCATGAACAATAACTTCGGAATTCGCCCTGCTTATTTTGTTTACCATTCTTGCCGTCGTGGTAGTGGGAACGACAACAGTGCAGGGGACAGATAATAGTTTACAAGCAGTCGCTGCAGCATAACCTGCATTCCCTCCAGAACTAGCAAAAACGTGAGGGGGCTTCCCTCCCTCATCTAGGATCCTTTGGACATTTTGTTCGAGCAAATGACTCACGCCTCTTATCTTAAAACTACCACTTGGTTGCAAGTTCTCATACTTGAATAAAAAAGTGGGCTCGTTTCCGCCTGACAAGTTCTGGTGTAAAAGTGGGGTCTTGTTATAGATGGTAGGCATTGCAGTATCGATGGATTGGTACTTATTAATTATTTGTCAGGTTAATACGTATCCAATGTAGACTCTAACCCATATTTTTTGAACGGCCACGGTAGGTCTAATAAATACCGTAAAAAATCAAGAAATGTTTTGATTAGTCATATTGAAATGTGGCGTGTACCATTTAGCTATTTCCCTCTTTCTTCGGAATCGGTGTGGCCCGTTGAAGACGTTTATGAATCGAAATCGTTCACAATTTTACCATGATTGAGAGAAACTAATGTATAACTGTTATTGTTGGAAGCATCTGATTTTAGGTGATGGGCAGTTAAATAATGCAGCGGAATCGACCATTTATTAGTCTGGCTAACACTGCAAATCAGTGAGGAGGGAAAGTCAACGAGGTTAAGTGCAATTGCTCAGTTACACTCAGAATGCCTTCTACTCTGCAGTTGTTTCGGCTGTGATCACCTTCCACCGTTGTTCGTATCGATTATTGGATTACAGAAACCTTCAAGGAAAAGTTAATTGAGTAAATAGTCTTTTGCCAATTCGGCGAGCGAACATTGACATTGGTATTCTCTTTCAGCGTGGATCCAAGCACAGCGTAACAGAATGCTACTCTTTCTCCGACCCGGCTTGCATACAGCCTGCAAAAGTATTACTCTTTTCTAGTGGTGGAATATTATCAAATCTTTATTTTTTAAAATATCCAAACAAGAAATGTCGTATATTTCCAGAACGGGACCATGTTTCCCCTTTGGGACAGAAAAAAGGAAGAAAATGCCCGAGGGAGGAATGCTATTTCTCCGTCCAGTTCTCTGTATGTTCCTACAGGGGAAAGACGTGGGGAGATGGCCCCAGAGAGCTTAACGAATCGTATGATTCTACGGGAGGGAGTCCAGAATGAGGTGGTATATCCTTTACAAGTTCTTATATAAAGAGAGGACAGTAAGAATGATTACCCACCGTGTGTTGCAATACCAAGCGACTAGATAACCAAGA
>JANIWX010000039.1:0-92137 GCA_030705205.1 Huiozyma sinensis
AAGACAACCTTGGCCAATGGAGCACCTCTACCGGCGTCGTGGACAATTTGCTTGACGACACCACGGATGTAACCATGACGTTCGGCGTAGTCCAAGGTTCTCAACTTGGCAGCACCTTGTCTCAATCTGGTGTGAGAGGTGAAGATAGAACCAGCACCCTTTCTTTGGTTACGAATAACTCTACCTAATCAAAAGGACGAAAATGTTGTAAAAACTTGCAGGTTTATTTACAAGCGGGAACAAATAATAGTTTGTTAGTAAATCAATGTTGTTGAGAGTCGAGGATTATATTTTGGTAATCAATATTAGTTTCGGTGGATCTGTTCGCATGTCATTTATTTGAATTGTTGTTCTGATCTTCTGTCTTTGGTCCTTTGGTATCACTTTTTCCCCTATATGATATAACCGTGCAGATTTTTTCATTACTTGGTTACGCTCTGTACACATTCTCTTCATAGCACAGAATATTTCCATCTCATCTTCTTCAATATTCACTACAATATCATTAGTGACAGATACGACAGTTCCGCGCCTTTACTCCAGCCAAAATTAAACGGTAACATCTTCTATTCATCGCTAGTTAACATACCCATTGTGTGTTGATCTGTGGTTTCTTGGTTGCTTTCAAGTACAAACACTAATGCACACTACTACTTGTCAATACAGTACCGTGGTAACATAACCCAAATCTTCTTTCAGCGAAACAGAAAGTTTCACAGAAACTGTGAGTGTCCCCCCGGCAACGCCCTGGGGACAGGGCATTGGAACTCACCCTCCAGTGAGAAGGCGGCTGCCTGGAACATAGGCGGACCGCACCCACAACGGTGAGCCCAGAGAGAATGACGCCTCCCCGGAGTGCAAGCTCGACAGGGAACTACAATCCAGGTATTTCCTTTTCAGGTAATTATTTTTCTTTAGAATGTAACTAACATCAACTTTCTGTCTTCAAAAACATAAAAATGTCTGGATGTATAAATTTAGTTATTGGTGTATGGGTTTAAAAGACCAGGACAAATTGGGGTACTCTCAATAAGATGAGTATCTGTGACATTAACAGACCTTGATATTTTTTAAAAGCAAACTGCTGTTTAGAGTGTATAAATGTTATAGATATGCAGCAAATGTGCTCTCGCAAGATGAGTTTTTTCTAGTTATGCAAAATTATAGGTAGGAATATTATTATCGCAAAATGACTACAGTGTGGAAAGTGGTAATCAAAAACGAGGTTGCGCCAGCAGCTCAAAAATCAGGTCGCTGTATATCCTGATGGAAGGCCCTGTCCGGTCTCGTTGTACCGGCAACCTGGATTGGGGGGTTAGCCACTTCAGCCTTCATTGTCTCTTCTATGGGTTTCACCGTTTGAGTAGGCATTCCCTCACCAGCTTGTTGTGTCCCGACTTCCTGAACAGAGTGGTCTGCCCCCCCATTTGGAACTGTTTCAACTAGTTCCGCGCCAGTTTCAGGCATTTCCCCGTTTACTGTGACTTCGGCCACTTCAACTACCTCTTCTTCTGCCTGACACTGTGCAAGTAAACGGCGTCCTTCCTTTTCCAATGCCTCCTTTTTGGCAATCCTTTTCACTTCTTCGAGTTTTGATATGGTGGCTGGCTTGAAGACAACTTTCTCTCCAAATAGTTCTTTCTCTCTTAGCTGTTCAATTGCCTCGTCCAGTTTACCCTTGTAATCTGGTAAAGTAACCAAAGCAGATATAAACGGACCCTTTGGGTACGGCAAACAATGTCTCTTTTCGTACCTTTGGAACACCCAGATTTCAGTGGGACCGAAACCTTTGAAAAATTCCCTCAGGTTTGGATCCTCCGTCCCCTCTGGAAGAATATGGGCATACAGAGTGTCATCTGCCAATTTGTTTCTCCTAATATAGTACCGCCCTCTTCTGGACCTCTCATTCTTCTTTGGCTTGTTTTTCCGTTTATTCCCCTCATTCGATCCATCGGCGGCATCTGCACCACTCAGAGTGGTACTAATAGAATTGTCGTTGATGGGACTTTGACTTACTTCGAGAACAGGTTCCACTGGGGCACCGATCTGCTTTCTGTCCTTTGCCGTGGACCACTTACCCTTGGGTACAAAGGGGACATGCCACGCCAATTTAAGGGAGCGGCCTTTGTACTGGAAATCTTGCAAAGTGGCGATCAAGGCCCTTGCAACCTCAACATCCTCACATTCTGCTACTGCAAATCCGAGGGATCTTGGATATTCGTTTCTAAAACTCCAATTCATCTCGTAAGGAATAAAAACAGATTTAGCGCCGTAGTCCTTCAAGAATTCATAAAACTCTTGCTCACCAGTATAATAGTGAAGGTTATCAACAAACACTCTGTTGCTCTCCTTGACAGGTTCCTTTGGAACGACGTTACTTCTAAATCGCAACATTCTCTGATCTTGTTGTTCTGTTTGGTCTTTCTCCCAGTTCTAGAGTGGGTAAAGGTGTGGTGTGTGTTTGTGTTTTTAATTAAATCAAAAAATATTAACGAAAAAATAAAACAGCCGCACACACATTAGCAAGAGCGCTCTCTCTCGACAATGAATCGGCTAAGACTTCCTTTTCAGGTAACGTAATTGGCAAATGCAAGGTCGAATCTGAGTGTGGAAAGGAGATTTGTATGTATCCATGAGAAACCTTTGATGTTGTTGTTTTTTCAAAGAAGTATACGCAGTATATATACATATGTAGGTGTATTAAATTTACTCTATACTTATTTCTTAGCAGCGCGAGCAGCAGCTAGAGTTCTAGCAGTACCATGCAAAGCGTGCTTGTGGTTTCTTCTGAACTTTGGATCAACACCCTTCAAAGATGGGTACTTGTAGGTCTTAGGCTTCTTGATACCGTTTCTGTGGGCCTTCTTGGTTTGGTTATGAGCCGTATGGTTCTTAGACTTAGACATTGTTTCTATTTTAGATTCCAGGTATATCGATGTTACGGAGGGGGGGTTGTAACATAGCGAATAATGTTTGTTAGTATATTAGGTTTCTAATGCAAAAGTTGCCAAAATAGAGAGATAGATGTGTTGATAAAGAGCTTGTTTATTGTTGTATCCAAATAGAAACATGGTGAAAATAGGGTCAGTCTTTCATTAAATGCAATTACAATTAGGAATCATCTTTTAATTACGGGTTTGGACCTAGGATAACGCCTTTGCTTCTTTCTAACACTGTTTCCTTCAATTCTTCCACTACGCAGTGACAAAAAAACGATCCAAGCAAATAACCTATAACTTTCTCTCTCTGACTCTGCCTCTCACTGTAATTCACTCTTCTGGGCTTGTTATCAATTTCATCTATCCCATATCGTGCATAGTCTAGCCGGGCGGTGCAAAATACGTACTGTTTGTTCCTGGGGTTCTCCGTCTTCTTGTTAAACACTAGCAAGAACGGCCCACATCTAGCTTAAACGCGCAGCTAAACACTAATATTGAAATGAAATTTCCACCCGCAGCAAAAATTGCGTTGGCAACTGAGTAAAAGCGTATTTCCTAATCCGGTAGACTTTTCTCTTTCTTTAAAAAAGTAAACTACATTTTTTTATTTTCTGGAATTGGGTGTTGCAGCAGTCACACGCATCTTAAAACTGTTTTGATACCGCCGTTCACTGTCGTCAGTGATGGATAGAAAGGTGAACATTCATATATGGGCACACTAGCTACTGACAGCGACGGCATGAAACTGCTTTCAATGTAATGGATTGGATTCCTGCCGATCGTGTACTTATCGTATCACAATAAATGGGGGGGGCGCATTTCGAATGCGATCAAAAAATCGAATAAATAATGATATACTATTGGTATGCATCCAATGATTATATGTACTGTAGAACACTGCTGGAGGGTTGCGCTGTGCGTGTGTTGGATTGTGATTGAATATGGAAAATCGTGTTCGTTTGAAAAGTTATAGTCTTTTTACCGTCTTCAGCATCGGCTCATTTCAAATTACTGAACAGCCTTGGCGACGCACAGCTGTCTAAATAGTGTTGCAAATGGAAAAATTCTTCAATGCAATCCTCCTTGTAGTCCAGATCTTCGTACCCTGGCTCCCCCTTAGCCTTTTCTACTCTTTCCGCACATTCCAAATAATGATGCTTCAGTTCCTCACCCTCTGGAGTCTCTGCACATTGAGCCCTTATCTTGTCCAGTTGGTCTCCTGCTTCTTCCTCTTCGTCCTCATCATCCTCGTCCTCGTCTTCTTCTTCATCCTCTTCGGCCTGTGGGAAAAAAAAAAGAAATATATGATATAATATCATTAGATCATATATTCCAAAACAAACTGTTAGTAATTCGATGGTTTAAACCCCACGCCACTCTAACATTCAGCAGGCAATCGATATGATCATTCTCCCCCCTGCTAGAGTTCCCATGGATAAAAAATTATGGTTTAACAATTACATACTTCAGCGTCTTCGTCCTCAGCTCTCGCCACCAGGGGACTTAGCTGTTCTCTAATATCATCTATGTATTCCAACACTGTACTCAACATCTCGCAGCCGCTTCCTCGACCGTCCAACTGCCCCGCGCACCTGCCCCTTCAACCGCTTCCCACAATCGCTGCACGCCTTTTATACTCACAGCTTTGGTTTTTTCCCTCTTTCCTTTTCGTTTTCTTCTATTCCCCGATATTCGCATTCGGCGATCTGATTGGTTGTTTCGCGGGTTCTCGACGGCTGTTCGTAGGTAGCGAACCCCAGGGCAGAGTCGACCCGATGAGCTCTTGGATGAGCCGATCTTGGATGAGCCAAGAGCTCATCGCGATGTCACCTGTTGCGCAGGTCTTCCACTTGTTCTTGCAGCTGCTGGATGTACAGACACGCCAGCTCCGCAGTGGTAGCCTTCGAGGGTATGCTGACTGTGCTCTTCATTTCCTCTGGGAGCAAGTTGCCCAGCTGTATGAGAGCGTTGTTCAGCCGGTTCCGTCTGCCCTGTTCCGCTGCCTTGTGTATCTCCTTCTTGAACTCGTCCTTGCCTCTGGAATTGGACTTGGAGCGCGAACGGCTCGTGTAGCTCGTCTTCCTCGCCAGCAGAATTGGCGACTCTGTAGCATTCAAAACACCCGATCGCCTCGATACCCGGGCGTCAATTGTCGAGTCGGATCCGTTGCCGCCGCCGACGGTGTCCCTCTCGGCGACGCCGTCATTGTCCAAGAGGACCCCTCTCGAGCCTCTTTTACCGTGCTCATCGCCGCCAATTGGGGTCGTTGAGCGAAGCACAACAGTCGGGAATCCAATTGACGACGAGGAAGAGTTCTCCGAGAATTCAGTAGCCGTAGTACCTTCCATTTTGATCGAGCTGCTAGCACCCCCCAAGTTGATTCCAGATTCCGGTAGGTTGAAAGCAGTCGCGTCCTCCCACGTTGTTGGGTCAATCACGGTCTTGCTCTTGCTGTATCGCCTCCTGGACCGCGTCGCGTTCATGTAGGGACTGCTCTTGATGATCTTCGCGTTGGGGATAGTGGTCGAGCTGCCACCGGACTGGCCAGAGATAGAGCTCTTCTTCTTCTTCAGCGAGTTTGACGATGTCTTCTTGCTGAGCGGCCCCGGTCCAGCGCCAGTTGAATTACTAGTGCTCGTTCTGCTCAGCGGGACCACAGCGGAGTCTGGCAGCGAGAAACTGCCTACAGTGCCTGACCCGGCACCTATCATCGGGGAATCCGTGTTCGACGAATCGTTGCCTGCCATGAAGGGAGTGTTTGAGTTCGAGTTGCCTATAGTCATGTTCTGCGGGTCCATGAAGGGTGTCACTTGCAGCCCGAGTGCAGAACTGTGGTTCGGTGCCACCATGGGGGAATCTGAGGGCGAGAACATGATCTCTGAGGGTGCCGTCATGGAGTGGAGGTTCCCTATTATGTCCCGGTGTCCGTGGAAGAACGACCCTCGCGCCATGTACTTCCCGTTCTCGCCCACTTTAAGAGAGTTCCCCTGCGAGTGAGAACCGGAGGTGTTCTCTGTGCCCAGCTGGTTGACGTGCTCCACGCTGAACAGTGAGTCACTCAATTGGTCCAGGTCTATATGTATCGCATCTTGCATCCAGTCGTGTTCTGGCTGGGGCTCCTGCACATGTTCCTCGTGATCAAATTTCATCTCTTCCATCGCATCTTTCCGGTGGCCCAAATCGGCGGAACCGGTGGGGGAGTCATCGTGTTCGTGGAGATACTCATCCACCTGATCCAAAATACTCTTCGACTGGTTGGTACTCATAACTTGCAGTCGTTATACGCTTTCACTAGAAAGCAATATACCCAGGCAGAGAAGTCAATTAAAAAGAAAAGAAAAGAAAAGAAAAGGATTCTTTCTCTCTTTCTCTCTTTCCCTCTCACTCAAAGAGCAAACCACAATACCGTATCCTTATCCCTCTCAAGCACACACACACACTGATGCACAGTACAAAACCTGAACTGGACTTCCAAATACACAACCGTTCGATGTTCGATGTACGATGCGCCAGTTTCGGAATTCAATATTTTTTTAGTTTTCTTTTAATTTCTTTTTTTGGGTACAATCTTCGAGGCGCACGTGACTCAGAGTCACATTGCGATGCCCGGTCCTCGAGACGGCAGGGACCGCTGTTGCAGGGGCCACACTCCCTCTAGGGTTGTTCAGCGACGACCTCGCTTGCCCTGCTTCTGATGTTTGCCCGTATTCAAGTTCGTGCCGTTGATTCGGGCGATTTCGTCCTTAGAAACGACAAGACCGTTCCTCGTGGACCGGCCGATGCTATTTATCCGCAGACCGCGCTCCCTCTTGGCACTTCTCTCCAGGTCTTTGTTCCGTATGCTACTACCGATACGGCGCTCGATGTCCTTCTTGTACGTCGCCTCGATCTTACGGAACTGGCCCTTCTTTACCTTCGACAAGATGATGCCGCCCTCGGCGGCATCCCTCTCATACTGTGCGATCCGCTTCGTGTGCTTGTCGATCATGCCCCTGCGGATGTGCATGGGCACTTTCTCCAGTTTGTTCACCTTCTTGTCTCGCCCGTTAGCGGAGGAGACACCCCGCAGTCGTGCCTCCAGCGTCTTCATCCGCGCTTTGCCCATTACCTCATCGTCATGGTACACCACGGACTGCTGGTTCCCACTGGAAAGACTCTCCAAAGTTAACCCAACACCGCTCGTGGCATTGTTGGAGCCCATACCGTTGCTAAAAGCACTCAATAAGTGCGATTCGCTTAGGAACTGTTGCAACTCAACGTCCTTCGCCAGATTCTCTTCCTCCAGGTTGTCGTCCTCCGTGACCGGTTTCTTTGTAGCGTCTCTCTTGGCCGCCTGTTTGGCGATATGGGACAGAGTTTTACCACTTCTCACTAGTTTCTGCTCCTGCTTACTCAATGGGACGTACGTATCGCTGGGACCGTCAAATTTGATCGTCTTTGGCTTGTTCTTTTTGGCGGTCTTCGAAGCGCCCACGCCGCTGGGTACCACTACAGGTATAGCAACGTTCTCATCTTCAGCACCGCTTGCCTCCTCGTCCTCCCCATCGTTTAAAAATTCCTCAGAACTATCCTCAGAAGAATCTGAGGCGGGATCGGCACTCCCAGCATCTGGGACATGTTTAGTCTTGTCCTCAAATCCCATCGATTCCAAAGACCCAAATTGAGCCTCGAATGATTTCCTCTGAGCTTCAAGCTGCTTCAAGTAATCACTTTCCCCATCGGACCCTTTCATTTTCAGTTGTTTCTGGTGCAAATACCCTCTTTCTTCGACCTGCCAGCTCAGCTCATCGCCTATAACACCTGGAAAATTTTTCATTATTGCTAAATTCCACTTTTTTTTTTTTACTTTGATCAAGTCAAACCCTGCTTCGAATCACTGCTTCACGGCTGATAGACACCTTTGAGGAGGGAACGTGGCTACCGACCATGGACCATACACCGGAAGAGCACGATACCGATTACAGCGATAGCGTTGTGGTAGATGCGGAGCTGACGCCCTCAACGCCTCGAAAGGGCAGCTTACCCATAAAGATACCAGAAATGAGGTTCAGTTACGTGTTCAACAATGCATTGAAAGCGGAGGCCGCAAGACACAACGTTGCGGAACCAACTACATGGATGGTATGTAAAGTTGTGTGTAGGGACGTGTTACTGATGCCCTTTCTACAGAGTTTTTTGTGGACTGCGTTATTGATATCTCTAAAAACCCCACTTAGAAACGCTTTGAACTACAACAAGAGGATGTGTAGTGCGCTATTCACCAATGTTTCAGGTGCCGATATGTACAAACCAAGGGGTAAGAAAGCCGCGTAACAGTCTCTACCTTAATCGTGCGGTCAATGGCCACAACACTCGCGCACAAACACGCTACGTTGGCTTTGCATGACCTTCTTGTACTTTTTTGGTTCGCGTACACAGAACATTTTGGTGATCAGAAAACTGTGGTGCCTATAATGGACTCGATATAGAGGAGCCCAAATAAGAAGATGTAATACATCTAGCTCCCACATTGTAGCTGGTTTTCTCGGAACCGCGTTTTTTCAAGGGCAGAATCATCATCGTGTCCTGTATTATTGGGAAATTACTATATTAAGACTACGTACTAGTTTTCTGACTTTCTATATGTATCTATTATAGACAAGACAAGACTCAGTTGTAGTGTACATGAAACACTCTGTAAAAATGATTGGTCTCCCGTGACCAAGTTGAAAGTGGCGGGACGGCAATGGCCTCATCCTTGGTGATGATCAAGACAACCTCATCGTGCAGTTCAAAAAAATTTAAAAAATATAGAAGCCCTGTAGGGGGCTCGAACCCCTAACCTTGTGATTAAGAGTCACACGCGCTACCGATTGCGCCAACAAGGCTTAACTTGTTGAAAATTTTGAAAATTATGGTTGTTTATATATGATTCATTAGGTCACTATACAATCAAGGTGTAGCCTTTCTGTGAGGGAACCAAGATACATACGAGTATATGAGTTTATAGATATTTACTTAGACACAAGTATAATTTTTTTTACTTGTTGTGGTCCTCTACGATATGCTCAATGCCGCATGAGAGTACTGACGTATTATTTTTCTAGGTAAAGATGTAGGTGCTACAGCACAGATCTTTGGAAATTTTAAATTACGCTTTGTTTATCAAAGTTGTGAAAGTTTGGACTTCCAATATTGTCCTTTTTTGTTTCAATACAAAACTCGTATTCACAGCTTGTTTTAGAGTATTAGATACATTACCTAAATAGTATTAGAAAATTCACTTCTCTACTTATCACTTCGAAGAAGGGCAGGTTCAATCAGGTGTTCCAGTTCCTAAGGTTGGTAGCAACTGCGCATAAAAGGAAAAAAACGCGGCGTCTTTGAAGAACAAGGTTTTGTAAAAAATTGGAGTTGCCCTGAGAGTTTTCAGAAGATTAACATGTTTCTTTCTTTCTTTATATGAGTGTGGTAAGTAAATACTGTGGCTTTTACATCTCGTGGTAGGGACACACAGCTCAAAGCAAAGTGGTGCTTCCAGAGTACGATTCCTTCGGTCAAACAGTAAATTCAATCACTACTGATTTTGAGGGTATGCCACGGATAATAATATAAGTTAAAGAGGAAAAAGACCCTCTCGTTTCAAATTTTTGTGAAGAGGTGTATACGTTATCTCTAATAAAGGTTAAAAAAGTCTGACTATTTTTGTTCACTTACAAATATTGGTTTCCGATTTCAGAGAAACCGGTATGGAAGAGAAGTGGTTACCTACTGTTCTGCTTGGATTTTTCCCAAAAAAAATAGCAAATCATATTGGGTAAAACTTCTGAAGAAGTGGAGACATAGCGTTAAAATGATTGCAACCACAAAACCTGTCGTTAAAGAAGTATGAGATTGGGTTTTGAAAAACTTGAACCATTTTTTATCATTTGGTCTTAAATTTTGGTCAATTTCAGCGGTTAAAAAAATAAGGTAAAAGAATTTAGTAAATAAATACCAAGCTTAAAGTACTTGACGAAAACGTTTAAAATACACCTTACACGCTTCACAGAATTAGCCAATGTTTAGCTTGGAGGCAACAGCATTGAAGATTCAAACCCAGGAAGTTCAGGACCTACTAAAAGAGTTGAATGATCTCGAAGGAGATACCAAAACTCATAGAACTGGAAGATCAGCTCTCAGGACATCGACAAAAATAACGGGGGGACTGGATTTGCAGTTCAGTGATAAATATCTGTATACTCAAAAACAAGACCAAAATGTGTCCCCTGCAAGCAGTAAGACACATGTAAGAATATTGAAAAACGCTGGTCAGCGAGCAGATTTTGCAGCTGAAGAGTAGGTGTCATTATGGCGATAGTACTCTTTTGCGTTCCTCTCTGAATTGAGATTTTAATTTTACAGTATATTACGTATTATATAGCTAGAGTATGTCCACTATTTGAACTCTCAGGGATTCATGCTTTCGGTGATCCCGACTAACAACGATCCACGGGATTATATATCCGTCACATAACTATCATAAGTCACTGCTCTGCTCATTATCCACCGGGTTAGAGGATAATTCATGCGAGTTTTCCTGTATAACCCCCAATTCCTCATTGTCACCTGAGGAGTGTGACTTAAAATCAGTCATATTAGGTAACGGACTATTGTCTGACGGATCCGTGCCATCCCTGATTTCGAAAGTACCATGCACGATCGAGTCGGTCTCATTGGAGTCACTGCGACGTATGACGGGAGGATCATCTAACTTATTCAGGTCTCCTCTTCTCTTTTCGATATCTGCTGCCCTAGAAGGACCACTTTCAAAGATAGTACCATCAATTATCCCTGCAAACAAAGGATCTAATCTTTCTTTATTGAGGTTCAGCCTTTCCACAACATCAGAGTTCAATAATTCCAACCGTATCAACCCTTTCATTTTAATGGTGTACAACAGCAACTCTTTTTCAGGATCATGCACTAACAACGTCTCGGTTAAGTCATTTAAGTTGACGTCTTCTTCAGATGCCCTTTCCAGCTCAACATTAGTACTTTTTCCGTAGAGACTTTCTAGACACAAGAAAACGTCTAGAAAAGAAGCTGCGACTTCCTCTGATACGTAGTAGGGAAATCTTTCAGTGATAGATGCTTTCCAATTTGTCTCGTTTTCAGGCAATTGTAATTCAAAACATTTTAATGCTACAATAATATCAATGAGAGCAGAGGAGAGTTGCCATTTTAGAAGAAAAACATTCTTGTTAATTTCAGTTTTGGAACTTTCCAATGAAATCAGAAATTGCGACAATTGGTCATAAATAACCCCAATATACTTTAGTGTCTTGACCGCGGATTGTGAAAATGTGTTATCTGGTGACGAAGACCCAGAATCAATGGAGTTGTCACTAGATATTCTCAAAAGATCTGCCCATTTCTGTAGCTTCCAGGTAACTAGCAGAATAGGAAGTTTGAAGTTTATCTCTTCTAAGATTTCTTCGTTCAAATCCTCATAGTTTTCAGCAAAAGTGGAGAAGAATTGTTTGAAGAATAACACCAGCAACTCCTGGCTGAATTCGATCATATATTCTTTACCCAATAAAACAAGCTTATTGAGGTAAACAGAGAACACGGTATTGACAAATTCGTTGAACTCCAACTTGTTTTGTGGTTTCTCCGATTCCTCTAAAAATTTACCCAAATGAACTTCAAGATGCGATACCTCGTTGATCCATATTTCATCAAAGTCATTTATATTGAATCCTTTGATATGTTGTAGGACATTTGAAAAGCTTCTATACTTGGAGTCTGAAAAATCTGTCGATGCCAAATTAGTTTCCAAAAAGGCCTGATCAATGATCTTTACAACCTCTTTAACGTCTTTCTCATGTCCTGATCGAATCCAGTCTTCAAATGCAAATAGACCAAAGATGTCCAGGAGAGGGCAGAAAATATCCATAGACTGAATAGGCAAGTTCTTTAGCAACTTCAAGAAATGAGGAAGGATTGAGTCGCCACATTTCTGACTCTGCTGGTTTTTCAAAGACATTGCACCATGACACAGACCACTCAACACCGTAACGTATAATATGATGTTGTTATTGTCTGTTGGTAATAATGGTGTTATGTTTACCGTATCTTCCGGATCCTCTTCATCATCAGCATTGTTTTTCTCTTCAGTTTCCTTAGATATAGCCGTCAAATGCTTGAAGATATTCTCAAATTTGTCTTCATCAGTGAGTAGCATGCAAATATTGCTTATTTCTTGACCAAAATAAGTCGACAAGAATTCAGAAGCCTGAAACAGAAGGCGAACTTTAGCTTCTGAATTTATTTCCTTTGTATCTTGCAAATAGTACAATAGCGAATTGCTCAAAAACCTCACAATAATCCCTATTTTTACAACGTTGGATGTCTTTAATGGTGACATATTTTCATCTATTTCATTGTTTGACTTCATAAATTCTTTTGAAGTTTCCTTGATCACCTGAGAGAAAAACTTAGCGACTGCGGCTAAGAATCTAGAATTTTTACTATGCGACGAAACCTTTATGTCGCTATCGTCAAATATCAAACTCGAAATGGCAAGAGTTTCCGCGTCTTCCAGATAGCCCATCTTGACCACCTCCACCAAAACATGAATCGCGTGCAATCTTACTTCCAAATCAACATCATTCAAGGCGATCTCCAAGATCCTTTGCTTAAATCTTTCAAAGAACTGTCTCGTCGCAGAATTATCAAATTTTGCCAATTGACTAGATGTTATAATATGAGGTAGCACCTTTAGGACCTGGGATCTAACAACCTTGGAGGAGTCACTCAACAACCACCCGAAATACTTCAAAAACGTCACCTTCATGAAGTATTCCGGATAGTTTCTGATCCATACTGACAGATGTATCACAGATTCCGACCTAATAAACTCGTCGACATCCTTGAACCTATGAACAAAACACAACTTCACGATGTTATCGATTATGTTCTCAACGACACCTTTGTCTCCTTGAGTCTCTGCAATGTTTTTTTGCAGTTCTTCCAACGTCTTTTTATTGGGTCTTTTCTTTTTCTCCTCCAATCCTAGCTGTTTGGTGAACTTGGCCAGATAATTCTTCTCCAAGTCCACCACATGCTCAGAGAGAAAGTCTTGGAAGAGGTATAGTGTTACTGTCGAGACATACCTGAAGCATCTAATTTTGGATACCGAAAAGGAAGACAACCAAGTTAAGAGATCTAGAACAAAGGGTCCCATAACGGTCTCATTCTGATCCTCATCAGATTCGGCGGTTAGTAACTGCAAGTCACTTGCCACATCCAGTAATTTAGACATGAACTCAACAAAGTTGTTGTACAAAGGTTTGTAAGTTGCATTTTTTCTACCGTTTTTACTCATCAGTAGATAGAATTCGTGGAGCTTTTGGTTTTGAAAGGCAAGCTGCAATTCAGAGACAGTTTCGTTTGAGGATTCATTGCTATGGACATCGTGCTCCTCCAAATGTGCAACACACCCACAGCAGTTGAGGAGTAAGTTAATAAACTGCTGTATAATTGTGTCTCTATTTTCGCTGTATTCCTCCAACCAATCCCGCAAGAGATCATCAACAGAGACGTCCTCTGAAGTCGACAGCACTTCAAAAAGCTCCGTGGGTTGAAAGTCTTGAATCAATTCTAAGTACATGTGCTGTTCTTTTTCGGTAACGGTCAAAGCCGGTGGTTTCCCTTTGGAGTTCCCCGTGTTCTTTGACTTAGGTTTCTTAGAGGAGCTTGGCTTCTTTCTCTGAGAGGTTGCTTGTCTCTTCTTCCTTTTGGAGGTACCAGACTCCACGTAATCGTCATCATCCACGTTATCTGCCTCCTCACTGGACGATTCTTCGCCGCTCGAGGCGGAATCCGCGTCAGATTGATCGATGGCCAAACGGTTATCGGTTTCCACGCCCTGTAAGCCATCCCCCTCTGAGGCAGCCCTATCAGACCTGCTCCTCGTCCTTCCTGATCGGCGTAATTCTGGCATTGAGCAGCGGTATATGTCGTGACAGCTACGCCTATTCAAAATTCAACGTTCTTTTGTTGGCCCTTTCCATCCCAACGCGTTTTAATAAACATGTTATTATTCATATTTTATTTGTTTTTATTTTGACGCGTTACGCAAACAGGGTGTCCTCTTCACCTACTATAGAGAGTGTTTCGTACACGGTTGCGTGAGAGATACGTAGATGTACATATATGTAATAATATTACAACGACCACGGTTTGTACACTTGGGGCTCCTTCACGGAGAGGGCTTCCACTTCCTGTTGCGACAGTTTCTGCAGTTTTGCCGCTTGCTCCTCGCTGTCATCTTCTTCGTCCTTCTCTACGAGCTCGATACCGGCCTCTACCTGATCGGACACGAGGACCAGTTTCTTGGACACATTCATGGACGCTAACTCAGTGTTTAGCTCGTTAATCTGCTTGCTCAGCATGATTCTATCGTTTAGTATTCTCTCAGATTCCTTGACGTATTTGTTCTTTTCTGCCTCCAGCGTAGATTCCAAGACGTCCAGCTTGCCGAACTTGGAGGCCAGTTTCTCTATCGTGGTACTCACGAGTTCTTGAACAATTGCCTGTGCCTCTTGTAAATACTTGGTAGATTTGTGTCTTGCTGACTCTGGGATGGACTCTTCAAGGACCTCCTTGTGCAACCCATCCAAAAGGCTCTTGATAGCGAGATCCACTGCATTGACCGTATCGTGCGTCGTCAGCGGGGCACCCCTCTTGAGCTCGGTGCCCGTTTTACCTGACTTTGACTTGACGACCTCGTTGATGTAGTTGTCCTCGATGGGTAAAGTCAAGAATTTCTCAACACAGTCCTCGACACTCTTTTGCCCACCGACATGATCCTGGATCAGGTCCCATTGGTCCTCGTACATCTCTATACCTTCCAACAGCAGCAGCACCTCCTGATCAGACCACTGTGTGCTCTTTATGTTGTTATTTTCCAGTCTGATAAAGTCTGAAGCTTGAAAATTGCCCCCGAAGTGGCCCTCTTGGAAGCACCTCGAGCACAGATTGGCATCCTTGGCTCTTAGGTTATGGTACCGGATCAAAACGGTGTCGTTGCCACATGTGTGGCAGATGTACAGTTTTTGAATCTGCCTCGAGTTTCTCGACTGCGAATGTAAAACGTTGAAATCTTGCGACGAATCGTAGACATTCTTCCGTAGTGACAGGTTGATCGGGTGCGGTTCCGACTTGACCTCTAGTTTCACCTTCTGCGCGTCCGTACTTTCCTCCTCCTCCTTTCCCTCCACCACGGCAGTCCCCACGTCCTGCCCCGTTTTACCCTCCTGATTGCGGGGCAAAAACGGCTTCAACCCTTGAGGCGTGTCCAATACCAGCTGGAAGTGACCCGTGAAGCTCGGTCCGATCAACGCCGGTTTCGTTCTTGGGTCAATTTGGTAGTTTATCAGCCCCCAAGTCTCCAAAAACGAGTGTATCTTGACAATGGAGGCAACATCCATCGCTATGTTCCTTCTAACCGCCGTGATCGTCAAATATTCGTACGGTGACAGTCTGTAAGTGTTTAACATAAAATTTCTAGTGTCCCTGTAGGCCTTTTCCGTTTTAAACCGTGACGAATCGTCAAAGAAATCGGGCAACGAACGTTTCTCGATCTCATGTACCTTCGAGGAGTCAAACCAGGCAGCAAACGAGGGCACCACCACCGGGTGTGTCTGTTTCGCCAAAAACCTCAACGCTTTCTCCTCCAACTTCTGCGCTTCCTCTTCGTAGTTCGTCCCGGCCGCGTTATCCATGGCCAGCGGCTCCTGCAGGTCCACCTGCTGCTGCAGATGGGGCAACAGAGGCGGTGTATCCGACGCGACAGCAGTTTCCAAATCCATTGTTCAGCCGACTAATCTCCAACCAACGTCAATTTCACCGTCACTCTCAATATCTGTAGAACGACAGTCTTCTTCCAACACCACGCCTTTGAACCCAAAACTTAGAACTGTTTGCACTGCAAAATGAAATTTTTTTGTTCTATTGACGGTGAAGAAAACAGGAAAAAGAGCATTACCCGGAATTTTAACGTGTCACGTGGAAAAATCTAAAAGTCACGTGATTTTGGTACGCATCACGTGTTGGATTTATCTGTCACGTGTAGGATTTAGCTGTCACGTGATGGTTTTTAGTCTGTCACGTGACTGTTTACATGTCACGTGTTTCTGAAATCACGTGCTTTCAAGGTCACGTGCTTTCAAGGTCACGTGCTTTTAAGGTCACGTGCTTTTAAGGTCACGTGCTTTTAAGGTCACGTGCGGTTGCGCCTCGCAGCGTTACTGCTGATTGTTGAAGGGGTGTCAGGGACAGTTAATTCACGGTCAATATTGGACAATAGACTTCACCATGCACAGCACTGAGACTGGCGGGGCAAACGATCGACGATTCCAGTTTGTTGTGGGGAAGTTGAGAGTGATCTGACGCGTTTCTGTGTAAGAAGGGCAGACGCGGGATTCGCTCTTACGCGAAGTGAAAAATATATTTGAAAAACTGGATACGCGCAGATACGCGATGACTTGTAGAATGTGTGTGCTAGTAGGAATGTGTGCATCTTTAATATCTTATCTCCAAGCATGGCTGTGGTTATGAACAGGCGTACGCGATCAATTCCAGCGGGCAGACAGGGTGTGAGTTATACGGAGAAAGAAGAGGATGATTTGACCACGGATTCCCTCCAAGAGAGTACGAGTGATGAGGAGGATACGGGACGGTCTGTCGAATCGGAGGATGCACCGATCTGGCTGAAGGATTCAGTGGATCCGGATTCGGACGTCGAGTTGGAGTCCGAGGACGAAATTGATGCTAAAGAGGACAGAGACCTCCAGGATTTACTTCTTACCAAGGAACGCACGCGTGCACAGGACGCAGAGGATGACTCCGGCGACGATGACGATCTTGCCGAGGGAATGAACACCGTTTCTCTGAAACTGAAGAAACTTGATGAGTTCGTGCAGCAGAGTCAGGTGTACTCTGGTATTATAGCGGACACTCTGCTGAAACGTACAAGCGAGTTGAAGGATGAGCGAAGGGAGGAACAACAGGAGGCGGCCCCAGCACAGAAGAAACAGAAACTTGCCAAGGGGAAAAGGTCTATCTTGGATTTTTTCAAGAAAAGAACCCCCACAGAGGAGAAGGAGGAGGCAGTGACACAGACTCCAAATGTGACAGAGGTAGACCAGGAACAGCCCAGTCTTTTGAAAAATTGCACTTTGAAATCTTACCAGTTGGAAGGTTTGAATTGGTTGATTACTCTGTACGAAAACGGGCTCAATGGGATCCTCGCGGATGAAATGGGGCTCGGGAAGACAATACAGAGTATTGCACTACTCGCGTTCATATACGAGATGGACACACAAGGGCCCTTTTTAATTGCCGCGCCTCTAAGCACGCTCGACAACTGGATAAACGAGTTTACTAGATTTGCACCCGATGTCCCAGTGTGCAAATACTACCACCAGGGGGGCCACGTAGAGAGAGCGAAGTTGTTGCGAAAATTCTTCAAGGAGACAAAGGGTACAGGGGTCGTTATCACATCGTATGAGATCATAATGAGAGACACCGAATACATAATGTCCAAAGAATGGAAATTTCTGATTGTCGACGAGGGTCATCGTTTGAAAAACGTCAACAGCAAATTGATTAAAGAACTGAAAAGAATTAACACCTCAAACAGGCTGTTGCTAACGGGCACCCCTCTACAAAACAACCTCGCAGAGTTGTGGTCACTACTAAACTTCATTTTACCAGATATATTCTCCGATTTTGAAATCTTCAACAAATGGTTCGACTTCAAGGACTTGGACCTACAGAGTAACTCAAAGAGACTCAACAAGGTTATTAATGATGAACTGGAAAAAAATCTTATTACCAATTTACACACCATCTTAAAACCGTTCCTTTTGAGAAGACTGAAGAAGAACGTCCTTGCCGGTATATTACCGCCGAAACGGGAGTACATTGTAAACTGTCCACTAACGCCCATACAGAGAAAGTTTTATAAGAAGACCCTCGGGGGCAATTTGAGAGCCACCATTTTCAAAGAGTTGGTGAAACAATATTTCACCCTAAACTCAGATCATTTGGGGAAGATATCCAACAAGTCCATCAGGGAGTTTATCGACTATAAACTGAGCCAACAACGCGACGATAACCTACCAGACATGGACGCTACAGTATCAGAGACTGTCTTGAAGATGGACCAAATCTATCAGAAAAATCTACACCAGCAAATTCTGAACAAGAAAACCCAGAGTATGATGATACAGCTACGACAAATTGTTGATTCCACGTTTCTGTTCTACTTCCCATACGTGGAACCGGAGGACCTTACACTAGATGCTTTATTACGGACATCCGGTAAACTACAGACTCTCCAAAAGCTGGTTATACCTCTCATCAAGAAGGGACACAAGGTGCTTATCTTCTCGCAGTTTGTCAACATGCTTGATCTGATAGAAGACTGGTGCGAACTGAATTTGGTCGAATCGCTCAGAATAGACGGTTCCGTGGACAACGAAACGAGAAAGAAGGACATAGAGAACTTCAACTCGCCAAAGGGGAAACACTCGGTCTTCCTTCTGTCCACGAGGGCAGCAGGACTTGGCATTAACTTGGTTGCTGCTGACACAGTCGTGCTGTTCGACAGCGACTGGAATCCACAAGTGGATTTACAGGCAATGGACCGCTGCCACAGGATAGGACAGGATAAACCCGTGATAGTGTATAGATTCTGTTGCGATAACACAATAGAACACGTCATTTTAACAAGAGCTGCCAACAAGAGGAGACTCGAACGGTTGGTCATTCAAATGGGTAAATTCAATACTTTGAAAAAACTCGCACTGAACGAGGGTTCGTTCTTACAGCAGAGCACCGGGTTGACCAATAAATCAACCAACAAAGAACTTGTGACTGAACTTTCGCAACTCTTGATGAGCGGCGAATCTAGTATTGGTTTCAACCGTAGCAAGACCGAGCAAGCAGAGATCGATGAAACTTTGACACGCGCAGAAATCAAGGAATTGACAGACCGGTCGCCTGCAGCCTACAAACCCGACAGAACTGTGGAATTGCCGCACGTCAGATTGTTCGAGACAACGTCCAGTTATTGATCCTGTTGTATACCAAAAAGATCTCACCACCACCCCGGCAGACACTCTTCCGAAATACAATATGACATGTTCGGTCAAACTGTTCGGCCGAACGATTCGGCCGAACATGTCAAAGGACAACTTTTTTTGTACGCATTCGGCCGAACGGTTCGGCCGAATGACAGTGAAGGGGTCTGATTGATTACGTTAACGTACAGCCACTCCAGGAGGGTTCATCCTGCAGGTCGGAACGAACACGATTATCCAGGATGATATATAAGTAGCCGTAAGTATTTCACCCCTTCTATCCAATTGAGGTTTTTCTGTTTTGAAAAGGGTTGTCATATATAGAACTCTGTATCGCCAAGCAAAACGGTGAATTAACAAGTTAATTAGAACAAAATATGAGCGTAGTCAAACAAGTACGTTTCGGTAACACAGGAATGAAGATTTCTCCCTTTATCGTTGGGTGCATGTCATACGGTGATCGGAAGTTTCGTCCCTGGGTTATAGAAGACGAGGAGAAAGTTTTCGAAATTTTGAAGTACTGTTACGACCATGGCGTCAGAACTTTCGACACGGCTAACGTTTACTGTAATGGGGCAAGTGAAAGGTTACTCGGTAAATTCTTGAAGAAATACAACATTAACAGAGAAACCGTTGTCATCCTGACAAAAGTCTACTTCCCAGTGGATGAGTCTTTGGAGCCTTTCGACTTCACAGTCGGTGGTAAAAATGATCCATTGACCGATGTCACTCTTTCAAACCAGAGAGGGCTGTCAAGAAAGAACATCCTTGCCAGTGTGGACAAATCTATTGAAAGATTGGGCACGTACATTGATGTTTTGCAAATCCACAGACTGGATCATGAATGTACCGGGAAGGAGATCATGAAGGCATTGAACGATGTTGTCGAATCAAACAAGGTTAGATACATCGGTGCGTCGACAATGTTGGCAACCGAGTTTGTTGAACTTCAGATGATCGCAGACAAGTACGACTGGTTCCAATTTGTTAGCTCCCAAACTGAATACAGCTTGCTGTTCAGGGAGGACGAAAGGGAGCTTCTTTCTTACACAAAGCGGAACAATCTTGCTGTTCTTCCATGGTCTCCTAACGCGCGTGGTCTTTTGTGTAGACCACTAGGTACTAAAACCGAAAGAAGTACCACTGAAAGCCGGATGCTACTAAATATGTCGGAAAGTGACAAACTTATTGTTAAGAGAGTTGAGGAGCTCGCAAAGAAGAAAAATGTGACAATGGCGATGATTTCCGAAGCCTGGGTGATGAGTAAGGGCTACCAACCTATCATTGGATTCAGTTCTGTCGAGAGAGTAAAGGAAGCGATCGAGGCCACTAAAGTAGAGTTGACTGATGACGAAATCAAGTATTTGGAGGAACCATACCAGCCAAAAAAGTATGCCATTGTGACCTGAATTAAAGAAGCTCATTATTGTATAACTCTATCAAGTAGTGCGTATACAAAATTTGAAAACTTCGATTATTCTTTAGAACTTCATTGAATAATGGAGCTTTGGCAGGAAAACAAACATGCAAGAGCTATATAGTCGAAATTAACAGGCGTTTCCATCATCTAGATGAAATTTGAAATACAAAGGTCTATTTAAAAAGGAAACAATGCCGATCCAATAAGGATCCTTCTTATAAATGGAATTTTGAAGAATGGATTCCTGCTGGAAGACAGACCTACTAAACACAGTAGATATTTATCTACACATACATAAAGGGATACACAAAAAATTCCTTTAGAAGGTGTTGACCTTACCACAATGTCCACTTGGTTCCGGTGTAGTATTCAAATTGGCTGTACATCCACACCAACGAAGTTGTGGACACAACCAATGGTCCCATAAAGCCAGAGTTAAGCTTACAGGTTCTAAAGAAGATCAATTCAGAACCAAAATGGAACAAAGCTATCAGATAAGAAATCATCGCCAACTGATAAATGTGCAGTTCGTTCAGGTAGAAGGCACCGTACAATCTGATGATACATGACACGAAGGTCCAAGTGCCAAAAGTTCTAGCACTCAGCTTCGTAGTCTCCTGTGGCTTGTTACCATAAACTTTGCGAGTCAACGCCAGACCTGAAATGTACGTCTGAATGGAATTGAAGATTGACACGACTGAAATAAACAGCAACCATTTTGGGAGGTTTCCTGGGGGAAGGCTAGAAATGGTAGTTTGGGTGTAGGTTATGACGTCTTCGAAGGATAGCATGGTCGATTTGTGTCAGCAAGCTTGTGGCGAAGAATTGACCTGGTACAATTCACTTTCACTTCAGGAAACATAGAAAGCAGCACAATTGGAATAGGTTAATTTGCTTTACAATTTTTTTTGACATGCCTTTTAAGTATTCCATTTTTCAAGTCTCCCTTTTTCCAATTTGAAATATCGGTTGGGAAACGGGAAACAACGACACAGGACACTAAACGACGTCACGTGAAGAACTTATGGAAGCGAGTCAACAGCCTGAATTGTGAATTCAGTTTCAGGTTCCCGAGTACTAGCAATGTTGCTTGAATGTACTTTCTGTAGTTTCTGAGCTTTTCCATATGCTGTCTATCTGCGGCCATTGCGTTTATGAGGGGCCACTCAATATCATCCAAGGTTTTTAGTAGCTCGTGCAGCACTTTACGGAATCTGCAGGCTGTTTTCTTGCTTACCATTTTCTTAAAAAGGTCACAGTAAACAATTGGCGTCGTGCGCTTCTGAAAGACCTTTACGTAAGCAGCGTGCCTCCGCATGCCCGCTGGTGGATTGCTTTGTGAAAGATCAACCAGAACAACGGCCATACTTTCTATTACCAGTTCCAATTGTTCTATTGCGGCAAGACTTTGGAGGGGCAACAAGTCGAGCTTGAGTTTGGTGTTCAAAATGGACACGAGGAGCCGGCTGTGAAGCCGAATGTAACTGGTAATGTTTATATTAGCTTGTTCCAAGGGGATCTTAACAAAATCAATAATCAGTCGTTCGATAATAGTCTTGGTAAAATTGTAATTGGAATTTTTGTGTAGATGTAGGCAGCAATAGGCAAGAAGCATGTTTTGAAACGACTGGAAGATGATTTGGATTTCACCGATGTTGCTTCTTGTTACGTTACTGACAGACTTTGAAGTTACTCTGCTCAGTAGATATTTGTAGCATGGTACGCACCAACTACTAAATCTATTTTTAGTTACATCCGCGCTTAGCAACTTTACCATGTCCAAGTTGGTTTTGTCGATACGCAACAATTTCGAACTAATGCGCAGAAGAGGATTCATCAGTTCCATATTTTTGGTCTGGAAGCATCTCGGAAAGTCATCTAGGATAACATCCCTGTATGTATTGTATTGTACAGGATAGTTTGCTGTTGATTGATACCACAGCAACGGATTATTATGCTTGATGCAGGCTAAACACTTGTTTAAAAGTAGAACACGAATACTCAGGCTTGGCGCTTATACATATCTGTTAGTAGTTTGATACACCCATGGCAGCGAGTCCCACAACTTGAAAATTTTGTTAGCACTACATACTATGATCCAGTCTTCCTCACTTGGCATTAGCAAGGTCCTCGAGTTCTCCTTCCGTAACGTGTCTTTTCTTGAAGAACCACTCTGCCGCCGACTTCAACTCAAACAGCCTGTTTTATGCATTTTTTTTATTTAAAAGTGAGAAAGTTCATTGGAGACGGGGAAAGGTTGGTGGTTATAATGTCGAACACTGCCGATTACATTACCCAGGTTACTACTATGACACAAAAATAAACAACAACACAGTAAACCCAAAAGATAAAATGGGAGTAATGGAACCCCCCCCATCAATACGCCTTTTGGGTATCAAGATATGGTAAATATCCTTCCGATAAACAGATGCTTAAAATTTCGCCATAATATATATATATATATATATTGAACGTACACGTTAAATAAAATGAAAAGAGGACTCTCCATCATGCAATGGCAAGCTGCTGTGTTTTTTGTATTCGTCCAAGAATGTAGTTGTTGGTCTTATCTTTTATTCCTTCTTCGTTTGACAATACCAACATGCATGTAGTTTTATTTTTAATCTGAGCTTGTAATGGATTCGGAAGAGATCTGGTCCTCATCCAGCCTGATGACTACCCCAGATTTCGGGTCGGTCTCCGCAATACCAAATTCGATGTTCAGCATATCTTGAAAGAGTTTTAGTTTTTGCAATTCATCGTTATGCTGCGAGTCATTACAATGCATATTGACAAACTTGTTCAGTTTTACAAACAGTCTCTCGCATTTGGCCACTTTTGCGCGCAATTTCCTGTTCTCCGCTTTGATATGGTTGAATTTGGTCATCATTTGCTCCTCTTTGGCCTTCTTCCGCTGACGAGACTTCGATGCGGACAGTCTATTTCGTTCCAGCGCTTTATACCTCTTCCACTCCTCATTCAACTGCCACATCCCCAACGACGCCGAACTCTGCATTGGCATTTGTTCCCGAGGTTGGACCTGAGACGAGTATCGCTGCATCGCTGTGGGCTGCCAGAGTAATACAGACTGCTGTGGAGGATTTTGTGTGGACAGTTGTGGAGAATGTTGCTGCTGCTGCGCTGGCTGCTGCGCTGGCTGTAAAATCGGCGGGCTCTCGACTTCCCTATTCAATTGGGATATTTGTCCGCTTGCTATCGATATTCTTCTATTCAATGGGGGTTGCTGTTGCGGCAACTGTGGTTGTTCCTGCAATTCGTCAAAAACACCTGGGACTTCACCTGGATTGTAAAAAGTCGCCAACTTCTGTTTCTCATCGACTAGTCCATTGTCGAAAAATAGCTTCGTATAGTTATTGCTTTTATCAGACCCTTCATCGTTATCATCACTACCCTGCGCGTAACACATGAATACCTCCTACAATACTACCATACAATGGTATCTCAATTTTTTTCCTTTCCCGATTGTAACTTCTACAACAATGTAAAATTATTGTTAAACTTGTTCTGGTGAAACCCTAAAGAACGACTTTTTCCCTTATTGCACTTTATAGAGAGACCAAGCGAAAAAAAACGAATAATCGAAACTAGTCCCCTTTCTTGCCAAAACTACCATTGACAAACAGACAGACAGTAACACACAAAAAAAAACAACAACAGCCAATCCGTATACGCATTTATATCTCTAGGACAATTCGATTGCTTATATAAACTTAATAGAGAAAAAAAAAAGATGTAGAAGATGGAAATACCGTATGCACAGAAGAAATGTGACAACTACATGAAGGAAACGGTAGAAACCTGGAATGACATGTGCACTGACTAAGGAATTTTCTAAGGCCCGCCGGAAAATGGAAAAGTATAAAGTTCTGCCCACGATCAAACACCGTAGAACAGCAAGCAAAATCCGTCAGTAATACAGCAGGAGGCCCACTATCAAAAAACTAAACAATAGCACAGAGACAAAACCGACAAACGGGGAACAATGGGCCGACGAAACAGGCCACGAAGGCAACTGGGCAAAACGTGCTGCGGCGTTTTCTGCGCAACGCTGATCAGCGAAATCTCCAACAAAAACCGGCCCCCCTCCGCTTTCCCCCCGCCTGCACAGAAACGGCCGCAGGGAAACAGCGGTGCCGCGGGGAATGTGCACGCAAAACACACTTCACGTAAATTATTATTAAAAAAGGCTCAGCGGGCGACGTCCGGCCGACCCCCTGCGGCAGTTTCTCTGCTGGGGCCTTCCTGTCCGATTGCCTGCCCAGCGGTGGGACCTCGTTGCCGCTTTGGGCAAAAAAAACAAAACGTGACGATTTCGGCGGTCGAGGGAAGACCGCGATTTCGGGGAATTAACAGCCGGCTCGGGAGCGTGGGGTGTGGGTTTTGGCTGCGGTGTTCCTCTTTTTACTAAGATCTGACCAATATCCGCTTTTCTTCCCGAAGTATGACGAAAAAATGTCGCCGGTTCTTTCCCTTTAGTAAGTGAAGTTACCGAGAGGGACACACACACACACACACACATACAACTGGTGCTGCTGTCCACGATCAAGTTCACGATCACACACGCCACGCCGCGCTTTAGTAAACTCTCCGGACGTGGGTACACGTCTGTACTGGTAATCAAGCGTATCAATCGAGTCGGGCCCTGTAACACGGCCCTGACCTACCTGGCTGCTTGCTTGCTTGCCTGTCCGTCTGCCCGTTTGTTTTTTCTCTTTACTTGCTTTGTGCGTCCGTTGCAATGACGAAAGAGGGGCAACTGGCGGTACAGCGGCAAGTCGACTATGCAACGGACACAATCATTGAGAACGAGCGTGGGTTGACGGTGCTTGGGTACCCGATCTTTTCACATAAATTCCTACTGCCGCACCTGGACCCGGCGAATTTCCAATTGGTCCTCGATCACGGACATCTTGTCGAACTTAACGTGCTCAACACAAGGAATTCGCATTCTCTGGATGAGTTGTACCCTTTGCCCTGGGTGGACCCGCAGGGAGCCGCAGGGGAAAGGGTACCGAGAGGAGGAGGGTCACAGGAGACCGGGTGGTTCGTGCAGATGTCCAATAGGGATGACACAGACGACCAAGGGTGGTGCTACAGTTGGTCGTTCGGCTGCCATCGGTGGAAGTCTAAAAACGGATTTGTGCGCAAGAGAATGTGGGTACGGTTGCCAAGGGGCAATTCCGGTTTATCGCACTTGAACGGGACAGATACACACTGATACGTCACTCTACAGCACATATCGCAAGGCCAATTCCTCCGCGGGAGAACCTGTAGTAAGCTATGACACAGGCACGGGATTTATAACAATGCGGGCGCGCGTTTGCTAGACAATAGCTTACAAAGCTTTCTTTTTTCTATTATTCTGATTTATGTATGCTTTTTCGGTTTTTTTGTTTCTCTTATTTGTTCCTCTTGATACATAAAAACTGAAAACGGCTTTTTTGTATAATAGCGTTGAGCCCTCCTGCCCACGAGAAGGACTACGTACCGGACGAACCGAAATGGAGCGCCCAGTTCTCATACTCTGACAACCCCTCTTTTGAAACAGACGGCTTGATGTACTCTAAGCTATTAGTAAAGTCGCCCAACGTCACAGCGCGGATTTCATCACGGTCCGTCAGCAACAGCTGGTCACCCAATTCCCGCAAGGGACCCATTGCAGCGTCCTTGGCCAACGACGTAATATCACTCCCTGAGTACCCCTGAGTCACTTTCACCAACTCCTCGAAATCAGCACCCGTGAGCGAGTGATTCTGGTAAGACAGCAGCTTTTCAAACTGCACACGCCGAGTTTCGGCTTCTGGCAGGGGAATGTACTGCCTTCTGACAAATCTCCTCCTTGCCGCCTCATCGATCGACCAAGGCAGGTTCGTCGCCGCCAAGACGAGAACCCTCTTGTCCTCCGCCTTGGAACCCGTCTTGACTTGCTTCCCAGCGGCAGCGCTCGATAGAGCGGACCACTGCACCAGAAACTCGTTCTTAATTCTTCTTGAACTCTCGTTCTCACCGTCCTGGTTTCTACTCCCAAGTAAAGAATCAATCTCGTCGACAAATATAATAGATGGTGCAAGTCTCTGTGCAATCATGAACAGCGCTCTGACCAGTTTCTCACTCTCACCAAGGTACTTCGAAGTCAACGATGACGCACTTATGGAAAAAAATGTGGAATGCGACTCACAAGCAACCGCCCTCGCCAACATCGTCTTACCTGTCCCAGGTGGTCCAAACAGCAACATCCCCGTAACGGGCTCCCTTAGCCCAAGAAACAGATCCGGCCGCAAGAAGGGGTATACTACAGCCTCCTTCAGTGAGTTCTTCGCCGAATTCAAACCAGCAATGTCCTCCCAGTGCACTTCGTCACCATGGACCACAATGTCCTGCAGAATCTGTTTCGCCAAAGCTTTGTCAATCCCAGGTATAGAGTTTATCAGTCTATCCTCATCCGCATCCTTGCTGTCTACTTTGTCCTCCTCTGGATTATCAACTTCTTTGTCCTGCGGTTGCTTCGTTACGTTAACAGGAGGCGGTGGCGGCGTTGCAGTGGCTGACTTCTTCTTTTTCATGTTTGTGGGGGTCGGTTTACCAGTTTTCAAATTGGATTCAGTTGCAGGTTTTTTGACCACTGATTTGGTGTTTGTCCTCGTCTTTGTCACAGTTGTTTTTTTGGCCTCAGCTTTGAGTCTCTCTCTCGAAACTACATTCTTCTTCTTCATCATGGGCTTGCCCTTCCGCACGGGGGTATTCGACGTGCTGCCATTGTAGACCAATTGTGCAACCTGCGAGGCCGAAATCGTTTGGGGCAACTTCTGGGGGTGTTCCAAACCTAATTCCTGCTTTGTCACTTTTGTCGGTAATGACGTTGAAGATTTAGTGGACGTCTTCTTTACGACAGCCGGCTTGGACTTGTTGCCATTACTGGTATGGGTACCAGGCGTCATGACGGTAGTATTTAGTGCCGGGGTTGAATTATTAAGTTTCAAAGCACCCTGTGGCGTTGATCTCGATGGTGGAACAGGCGCACTTGCCGGCGGTGTAACGGAATTACTTTTGTTCAAGAGATTATGCTTTTTGTTAATGGGTCCTCTGCTGCGAACAGCATTCAAAATGGGTGCCGAAATTGCTGAAGCGCCAATATCTGGTGGTGGGACAGAATGAGCTGGAGGCGGCGCCAACGTTTTGGGAACCAATGGAGGGAATGCGGAGGGCAACGGTGGGAGTTTCGGCAGCTCAAGTGGGGTGGAGACGGTCAAATCTTTCATTTGATCTTGCAATGTCGTTTCACCGTTCAGTCTATCTAATGCATTAAACCTGGCCAAATCCTCCCCGTTGACCTCTAGGTAGTTGTCATAATAATCGGAAACATCGAAATCATTACTGTTATCGTCCTCTTCATCATGTTCCCCTGCTTCATCGCTACTTTCAATTAAAATTGGTTGTTGCTGTGGCTGAGGTGTTTCATCCTCTTCCAAAAATTTATCCGTATCAAACTCATCAAATAAGTTCAACTTATGAGTGTCGTCGTGGCGGTTCCGATGAACGTCGTTTTCACTGCGAAGACTCTTGCTAGAATAATTCAAGGGCTTCGATTGTGAAAAATTGACCTTTACTTGATGCTGCGGTTGTTGATTTTGACCCTGTTGGTTTGTCCCTGAGATAGAATATGAATGTAGGTACGGTTTTTGTGTTCGTAAAGTGGTCCTTGAAAACCCGTGGTTTTGTTGCCGCTGCTGCTGCTGCAGTGGTGGTGACGATAACGGCACAGAATGCTGCATTCTTGTCAATGATTTCTTATGATCCGTAGAATAGTAAACTTTATTATGCGAGTCTGTATCGACGTTCAACTCTGGGTGCTTCTCAATAATATCATGTGCTTGTTCCAAGTGCTTATTTGCCTTTTGGTACAACTCTTTAACTCCTGTAAGAAGACTCAACTCGTCTGGCCTATAATACTGTAAGTTTGGGTACCTATGATCAATCAACGTAAGTCGAAACATGATGTCGGTCGTGAGTGCTTTCCATCCTTGCAACGCCTTTTTGACATGGCCAGAGTCCTGTAACTGCTTGTAGTATATGATCTCATTGGCTACTTTCGAGTACAGCTCTGAGAGGTCGGACAACGGCTGTTGCGGCCTTCTTCGAAGTTTGTTCCACTTATCTAAGATAGAAGACGACCCGTTCTGTTCCTTCGTGCTGTACGACTCCATTCAAAGGATCGAATATACGGGAGTCCGAGTTCACCGGATAATTTTACAGGACGATTTATCGAGGCAGAATTCCTGGTATACACCGAGCAGCTAGTAACGGTTATAATCCCAACGGAACAAAATATCAAACCAACAAAAAGGTTTGAAGAAGTGGTGATAACTTGGACTATTGTCCCTTGGCGAAGACCGAATGAAAGATGCAGGGAAGCGGGGAACACAAGAAGTCCAGGGTATCAAATGCTGTTTAAATTCCGGCTGTAAAATGCTTCCGGATCAAACGGTAAAAAATTTGATGATTTTTGAACAAAAAAAAAAACAAGTACAGTATAACACACACGCAGAGTGAAGACGATCACTAATTGTCAGTGTTCTGTTCAAGAAATTAACGTGCATTAATGATATACAGACAAGATACTAAATACTGCAGTATGTATTATGGGTTTTACTACCAGGGTGCGATGTTCTCCCCCTTTTTACATGGACATCACGCTTTGTAACGGTATCTCTTCTCCTTCTTCTGCTGTTCGCCCAGGATGAGTTCTTCGAAGACGCGGGCCTCCTCTGCCTCCTCTGGGGTTCTTCTTGCGCTGGAGAATTTCCCAGCAAAGTAGAGCAGCGCCTTGGCCCTTTCGATTCTCTTTTTCGAGGGCACGCTCTTGTCGTGGAGGACCCTGCTGCAGACCTCCTTCAGTTTCTGCTCCAGTTCGAAGCGAGACATTGCCCACATGACGCCGAGGGCCTTCCCCGCGAGCATTGTTTCGAATTTGACGCGCTCGTACTGGTCCAGTTCCTCTGGGTTGACTTTCTCCATCTCTGCCATGGCCTTCTGTGCCTCTGCGCCCGTGGACAGCAAGTTATACGCGGATTTGACCGTGCGTGCGTTGTTCCTCGTCCCCGTGAAGATCTTCGAGAACCCCATCGTCTTTTTGGAGAGCAAGTAGTCGTGAGCCTTTGTCTTGTACACTTTAGCGAGCAAGTACAGCAGTTCGATACCGAAACTTTCTAGCTTCAAATCCTCGATCTCTTGGTTCAATTTCGCCTCGAACTCCTTCAAGTGGTTCTCCTTGACTGCAATGAGGTACTTCTCGAGCTTCTCGTTCAGTTTCTTGGTCAGATCAACGACTTGCTTCTCCAAGTCCTCTCTACGCCTTTTCTCCATCTCCATGAGCTTATCACGCTGTTCCTTCGTCAGCTTGTTCTTATCTGTCGGAGTGGGACCTGTGCTCCCATCCGGTTTATGCACCACACCCGCGGCTTCACCAGGTGCTGCTGCACCAGCACCAGCAGGCGCCGCAGCGTCCCCATTCATCATCTCCGTGGCCGAGTTCAACTCCTTGAACAGCGAAAACTCGCCGATCCAGTCAGTGAACCCGTCCCCACCGAAGATCATCGAAAAGTACTCCCCAGCATCTTCAAACCCTTGCTGTGGCACGGCATTGTCCTTCCCGAACTCATCGTACCGTTTCCTCAAATCCGGGTCGCTCAACACCTGGTACGCCTCCCCTACCCGTTGAAACCGCTCCGACGCGGTCGGGTCATCCGGGTGCTTGTCTGGGTGCGTCTCCATCGCCTTGCGACGGTACGCCTTCTTGATCTCCGTGGCTGTTGCCGTGGGCGGGATCCCCAGCACGTCATAGTACTCTGTCTCCTTCACCATCGCTGCAGTGTCGATATAATGCTGCTATGTAAAAGTTTGTCGATATAGCCCAGGGAGGGAGAACACACACCGACTGAACAACAACACGAACCGAACTCAACCTTCAACGTCTTCGCCTTCGAGAGTTGGACCCGTTTCTCCTCTCCTATTCCTTCCTCTGCTGGGTCCGAGAGCCGTGCGGGCGGGCGGGTAACGCCGGTTCCCGCGCCCCACGGCGCCCTGGCCCTGGCACCCTGCGGTACCCTACAACACGCCAGGGCACCAACGGTATCACCACGCCGCCTCGTCGGTCGCCGTGAGTGCGTCCACCCGCGCTGCACCCTGGACTTCAATCCCGAGGCCCCAGAGATGAACAAAACTCCATTTGTGACGCGGTGACAGAGACAGTTCATGGACCCAAAACCGTGGCTGTCATAGCCCCAGCTTACCGTCCCGTGGACCAGCTGTACCACCGTTGCCAGGTTGCCAGAAGGTCTAGTTACACGTACCCACCGCTACTTGCCCAGGACGACACCCCCATTCTGCACTGCGGTGTTTGGGCGCATCGCCAGCGTCGCCGACTTTTAGAGACTCGGTTCCAACTGCAGTTCAAAGGCGTCCGGCACTTGCACATCTGGTAGACACTTGCACCTACACACCTGCACCTACACACACACACACACACACACGATGGCTGCTACTGTCCCCGCGAGAGCACAGGTGCTGTCCGTGTACAGACAGTTCATCAAGAACGCAAACCAGTTCACCAACTACAACTTCAGAGAGTACTTCCTCCGCAGGACGCGGGACGCTTTCAAGCAGAACAAGACCGTGGAGGACCCGGCACGGTTGGCTGCGCTGTTCGGAGAGGCGAGGGCGGAACTGAAAGTGCTCAAGAGACAGTCTGTCATCTCGCAGATGTACACTTTCGACAAAACGGTCGTCGAACCACTCAACAAACGCTCACACCGTTGAAGAGGCAAGGGACGTAACCCGCTCAGTTTCAAGTATATATATTACTAGCGGTACACACTGCAGACACCCTTTATGTATTAGCTTAGCTCATCGTATAGCAAAGAGAGGGAAAATTTTTTTTTTCAGTGCATTATGTATTATAATATAAGCAGAGATATGTCGATGAGATGGGTACCGACCGGTGTACGATGATGTTTCGTGGAGACGGCTGTACACACCGCAATCATGAAGAGGTCTAACGTCGGCGCGGCAGCTGCCTCGAAGAAACCGTCTATTACAGACAGGAAGCTGTTCAATGACAAAGTCTGGGACACACAGTTCACGAAGGATCTGCAAAATACCATTGCGGACTCGAAACCTTTCCAATGGGGGTGCGTGCAGGATCTGTTGGAACCGAATTTCCTGGCTAAAGTGAAAACGGAGATTCTTCAGAACATCCACTTCACTTTGAAGGAAACGGACATCTACAAATTGAACCAGACAGGTGACCTGGCGAACCTGTCGAAACTTGGGTCCGACGAGTTGCAATCCAAGTTGCCCCACGTGTGGCAGCTGCGCCAACTGATCTACTCGGACGAGTTCAGGAACTTCATCTCAACGGTCACCCAGTGTGGTCCACTCTCTGGGGTTAAGACTGATTTGTCATGCCACATCTACGACAAACACTGCCACCTGCTGAACCACGACGATGTCGTCGGGTCCCGCCGCGTGTCCTTCATCCTGTACTTGAACGACCCGCACCACCAATGGAAGGATCACTACGGTGGGAACCTGCGCTTGTTCGACACGGTCACGAAGGATATCCCGCTGTCTGACCCGGTCGCCAAATTGCTCCCCAAATTCAACCAGTACGCATTCTTCAAAGTTCAACCTGGATACTCCTTCCACGACGTCGAGGAGGTCCGCATCAACAAGAAGAGACTGTCCATCCAGGGGTGGTTCCATATCCCACAGAACGGGGAAGTAGGATACAACAAGGGCGAAGAGGAGAAATGGTGTAAGAGCATCTGCCAGATTGACGAGAAGAAACTCAAGGAGTACACTTTCCCCAAACGTGCCCCAGCACCAGTACAACCTCTGAGTGATCCGCTCGATTTGACGGAGGAGGATATTCGGACCCTAGGCGAGTTCATCGCGCCACATTTCTTGAACAAGGATAAATTGGAATCCCTGAGGGACCAGTTCTTGAACAACTCATACATCTCAGTGGTGGACTTCCTGAACGAATCCAAGGCCGGGGTGTTGTCCAAACTGATCAAGGATAACGAACTCAACGTCCAGATGCCCACAAAACAGACAGAAATCGCTCAACCGTGGGATCTGGCAAGACCACCACACCAATGGCAGTTCCTGTACCTTGAGGAGAACAACATGGACGCATCAAAGTTCACCCAGTTGGACAAAGAATTGGCTGGGTTGTCCAGCTTCTTCAAGAGTCTGCCCTTCCAGAAATTCGTCATCAAAGTAACCGGGCTGACCCCACTGACGGTGTCGTCCTTGGTAAGAAGATTCAGGCCAGGGTTCGACTACACGCTGGCAGACAAGACTGAGCTGAACAAAGCGCTTGAAAACGTCATGGATTGCGTCCTGGAGGGCACACTGTGCTTGACGCCTATGGATGGGTGGGACACGAACTCCGTCGGCGGCTACGAGCTGTACATGACCGCGGAAGGTGAAGAGAAGAACGAGTGGAACGACGAGGACCCAACCGTCGTCGGCAGAGACGGCGACTCGACTTTGATCAACAAGCCAGCGTCATGGAACTCGTTCAACCTGGTCTTGAGAGACCAGGACGTCTTGGAGTTTGTCAAATACGTGTCTTGGGATGCTAAGTGCAGCAGATGGGACTTGAAACTGAAGTGGGATCTTCTAGACGATGACGACGAAGAAGAAGAAGATGATGATGAAGAGTGATGCCAGCCTCTTTCGAATATCCACTATTATTATTATTATATACACACATAGACATACACGGATAGAAGTATTTACAGATCATTTATTGTACGTATTTGAAGTTTTGGACATGAGTCCAATGGCCTGGCACCTCCGTATCGCTTTCGCCAACCTTTTTTGATCCTTGTGGGCGAGCCCAGTGACATCGCTGTGCAAGATTTTCCCAGACGAAGAGACGTACCGGACGAGCATCTCTGGCGACGAGTACAAGTTCATTGGGTTGACTGGGCCAAGAGGTTTCTCCGTGGACCTGAATTTCCTGTCGAGTCTGATCCTCTCCAGGGAGAAATCGAACGGGTCGTAAATGGACTCGTTGGCAAACTGTTTCACCAACCTGGGGTCGACATTTTTACTCGGATTATTCCGTGAGTTGGCACGAGCGCTCTTTCTCAAGTCAGAGGTTAAATCGATCCTCCCGGACCGTTCCTTGTCAGAGCCACTCCGCGTCGCTCTTGAGGGGGGGAAAGCAAAGCTCGTCCCTAACCACCTCGCATTGCATCGCAGAGTACTGCCAAGACACTGACTTTTCCCCACAGACAACAACATATCTCCGCCGTACTAGAGTATCTCCCTTACGACGAGCCACTGTCCACAACACCTGCACCAATCCCAGTTTCAACAACACCACTGGAGGTTTATTCTATCGTAGTTGTTGTTAAGAGCAAACCGGAAAAAAAAGCGTCACAAATTGTTCACCAAATTCCACCGCCAACAGGAAGGAACAGCGACGGTAACACGTACCCCATAAGCTATTTATCAAGTTAGTTATACTATGTACATATATATACATATACGCACACTTGTAGGTGTGTGTACATAATCGTATACTATCGTCTTCGTTACGCGTGTAGTTGTTTTTCGTCGTTACATGTCAAGCCGTTTAATCTGTTCCAAGCGGTCGTTGACCGCCTGTTCGAACGCTGTAGACTTCTCAGCGTCGAGCAGTTTGGAGTGGATGGACTGCAAGGCTTTGATAGAGTCGGCCTCCTCGATGACACAGGAGATGTTGATCTCGTTGGCACCTTGGGAGATCATCTCGATGTTGATGCCCTGTTCCGCGAGCGTGGTGAACATTGTCCCCGCGATACCGATGAACTGTTTCATTTGTTTCCCGACCAGGGACACAATGGCCATGCTTTTGGTGACGTCAACGGTCCCCAAAGATTTCAGCTTGTCAACGGCTTTCCTCAGCGAGAGCATGGAGTCTGCATCTGGGATCGGTAGTGCCATGGAGACGTGCACCTCAGAGGTGGAGATAAGGTCCACGATGAGCTTGAAGTTGTCCAAGATGGTGAAGATCTGCGCCAAAAACCCGTGGGACAACGTTTTCTTGTTGGAGTGGATGTTCAGGACGATGATGTCGTGTTTCGTCGTGATCGCGGTGGCGCCTCTCTTCTTCTTCTCGAAGAACGACGCGGAAAGCGCCTCAGGAGGGTGTGGCGGCGTCTCCTCGCCCTTCTTGGCGATGTTGTCAGGGTAGATGACTGTGCCGCTGCCCTTCGGGTTCTGTACGTTTTTGATTCTGATCGGGATCTTCGCCCTGATGACTTGCTCCATGGTGAATGGGTGGATGACCTCAGACCCGTAGTACGTCAACTCGGAGGCCTCCTCTGGGGTCACCGAATCCAGTAGACGCGCTTGGGGCACCTTTCTTGGGTCTGCGGTGAAAATACCGTCGACCTCCTTCCAGATTTGCAACTCATCCGCGTTCAAAGCGACTGCGATCAGAGCGGCACACAAATCCGTGTACCCACGGCCAACACCGTTGAGCAGCCCCATGGGGACTAGCCCGAAGAACCCGGTAACGACGGGGACGATCTTCTCGTCTGCATCGATGAACGGTTGCAATCTCTCGCGCAGCGCACGGACGAGGAATGTGTAGAAGGATGTGTCCAGGACAGCGACGTTGTAGTCGCTCGGGATAATGTGCGAGAGGTCAACGTATTTGGCCTTGATCCCACGGTCGTTGCACAGCGCGGTCATGAACAGACAGCTGAGCTTCTCCCCGACGGACATGACAAGGTCCACGGTCCGCGAGCTGACCTCCCCTAGAATCTTCGACGCATCGAGGTATTTCTTGACAAGGTCGAGCTCCCTCCGCGTGTCGTCCACGAGCTTCGTCTGCAGCACCGGGTTCATGATGAAGTTCTCCGCGTTCGCAATGTGGTCTTCCTTGACGAGCTCGATGACGTGCTCGAAGTTCTTCTCGGCAGCGGCAAGGTCCGCACAGTTCAGCAGCCGCGACGTGGTCCCCTCCGTTTTGACAGAGGACGACCGTGCGGAGCACACCACGGCCGCGTTCCCCGCGGGCGACATACCTTGCGAGTACAGCTTCACGATCTCGTCGACGATCTGCACGGGGAACTTCCCGACGGACGTCCCGCCGAATTTTTGCACCACCCAGTTGTACTTCCCGGAATCTAGCATCTCTCTCTCTTTCACACAGACAGACGGAGCACCCTGGCAGCTGCCAGAACGACA
The DNA here is from genome assembly GCA_030705205.1 of Huiozyma sinensis. NCBI lineage: Eukaryota > Fungi > Ascomycota > Saccharomycetes > Saccharomycetales > Saccharomycetaceae > Huiozyma > Huiozyma sinensis. Next base: position 35,742 of record JANIWX010000039.1, read on the forward strand.
ACCAAACGACCACCTAAACCTGCACAACCGTTACATAACACCATTGCGTTATATAATCCTCGAAGGATTCCTCGAAGAAAAATTTTTCAGTGTAATCGGGATCTCGAGAACTGAGTCATCGCGAGCCACAGTCGAGGGAAGTAGAGGATGGAGGCTAAGGGCGTGCTGGATGGGCTGCTGCGGGACCCTGGGAACGCGCGGTGTGCGGACTGCAAGGTACAGGCGCACCCTAGGTGGGCCTCGTGGTCTCTCGGTGTGTTCCTGTGCATTGGGTGCGCCGGGGTGCACCGCTCGTTGGGGACGCACATCTCGAAGGTGAAGTCTGTGGATCTGGACGCCTGGCAGAGCGAAAACCTCGAGGTGCTTGTGCGCAACGGGAGCAACGTGCGTGCGAACGCGCTGCTGTACGAGACGAAACTGGCAGAACCTTGGGATTTGGGCGATGACGATGACCTGTTGAAGCAGTTCATCAAGTGCAAGTACGAGTTGCGGAAGTGGTGCAGTGATTGCACCGTGCTGGATCAGCCGCAGCCGACGTCCAAGGCAGAGACCGAGACAGCGCCGCCTGAGTCTTCGCCTGAGACTGCGGCAGTAATCACCCCACAGGAGAACCCCAGGAGGCCCTCTGAATCCTACGGGAGCAAAAGCGACCGTCCAAGTCTCGTGAATTTGCAGTCTCTCAGGGACAAGAAGCAGGAACACTCCCCTCCGCAGCAGCAACAGGGCTACAGAGGGCAGCAGCCATTTGTTCGAAGGTCGATATACGATCTCTACAAGAACGAGAAACTGCCAGACTCGTCGGGATGAAGTTGGAATATACATACATATACATACACTTACGTTACTACTTAATGAAGCGTTAGAACAGCAGCGCGTAGCGGAGAGGGAGCCGGATTCATCCACTCGTAGGAAGCCCGACGTACGCCTTGAAGGAGTCGTAAATGAGCCACTGGAAACTGGTGAGTGTACCGATCATGACGATTCTGACGGGGAGCCCGTTCCACAGACCGACGAACCCGATCCGCTTGTAGATCGCGCGCGAGGCGTCCATCATGGACTGGCCCATGACCCGCTCGTTGTTGATTTTGGAAACCATCACGTCCGCCGGGTGCGAGACCGCCGCACACAGGATACCGGCCAAGTACCCACCTACGAAACTGACCGAGATCTGCTGCAGTGGGTTCATCTCGGACTTCTTCTTGGGCAACTTCGAGTAGATGTACTCGACGATCCTTTCGAACGAGGTGAACTTACACATCGTGTACGGGATCTGCCTGCACCACAGCGGTGTAATACCTTTGTAGAAGGACATCAAACCCTCAGCCTTGTACGTCTTGGAGAGTCCCTCCCAGACGTTGTCGCAGAATGACGGGATTGTCGTCTGCTGCTTGACCTTGATGGCCTCGAAGGGGCACAGCATGATGTCTGCGATGAACTCTGCCGTAGCCGAGGCAAGCAAGTACAGCGACGTACGGTTGTTGTGGATCCGCGTAGCATCCCCACCGCAGAGCGTCTGCGAGTAGAAATGCTTGAAGTACTCGTACCCACCGTACTTCCCGGCCCCCTGCAGCGAGTACCCGATGAAAGTCGCGCCAACACCAGTGAACAGCTTGGCAAACCCCTCCTTGGATAAGATGTCGCGCATCCCCTGGATGTTGGACTTGTACAGCCCGGGAGACACTTGCAGTCTACATTTGACGAGATCCAGCGGTGTCACGGAAGAATGCGTCGGCCCACAGGCGACCACACCGCCGAGCGTACAAGCAGCGTAAAACTCCTTGGTGTACAAGTCAATATGCCTTTTCTGCTGGCTACTACTCATTGCCGTTCTTCCTCGTCCTCTTTTTACCACAAGCCACTTCCACCCTCTGAAACATCAAATGCGTGCTTAGTTACAAGCGATACTTATCTCATTATATACCACCGAACAAAGAGCCCGTACAACCCCAACGTAACGGCCCTAAGCACAACCCCGGCACACACCGAGGCAGAGCCAGCCCCGCAAAGGTCTTACATCAGCATTCCCCTGGAGGTGATTTCCTTTCAAGAGGAACACAAAGGCCCCTGGAGAAGATACTCGAGCAGCAATTGACCACTGCCGCCCCCCGTTTGCACTGTATCTCACAGACCCAACCCGGGCGGTGGTAGACGTCCAGGTCTCAGGACCCCTTGCGGCAATTTCTGCACCGGTTGTAAGCGGGACCATCGGCAGCAGGTTCTTGCTGCCGTTTTTTGTCGTTGTGAGCGACAGCAGCGGTCGAGGACACTGAGAACAGCGGGGCAGTTCTCTCAGCAGCCGAACGGGTTGTTGAACCCGGTCATCACCACGTCGACGCGGTAGTTCTCGCCGTTGTTGTTGTCCCAGAACTCGCACCTTTCGTAGTCGTTTCTCGTTGTGTAGTGGATGCAGAACTCTAGCTTCCCGACGTTGTAGATATTCTGCGTGTCGTCGATGAGGAAGTGGAATATGTCCATGTTGTTCCCTGGGAGCACGCCGTCGCCCGTGCTCAGCCAGATACACTCGACCTCCATTGTGTCTGCCCAGTTGTTCCACGTGTACCTGACGATGACTCGCTTGTCGTAGAAAATGTTCCGCACCATTACCTTCCCGATGATGTACCGGGCCGTGTTGCTGATCACTTCGCCGCCGTTGAATGTGGGCTGGACCACGTTTGTCTGGTGGACGTGGAGAGCCAGCTCTTGCAGGAAGACGTTCCTGTTGCGGGACAGGTTCGCGAAGATGTTCAACTTCAGCGACTTTGGGTTCTTGTTGCTTAGAATTGGGAAGTTCTTGTTGTACAGTCCAACGACTTTGTTGCTCCGCATCTTACCACTCAGCTCCTGTTTCCACTCTTTGGCCATCTGCGGGGTTGCCTTCGTCTTTAAAAGGGCTTCGCGGACCTCCCTCGTCCTGTCGTCTGTCTCAACAGGTCCCTGCTCGGTACTAGTACTGGCATCAGCATCAGCATCAGCACCGGGGCCCTTCTCCCTCGCTGCACCCTTCTGCTGGTCTATCACTTTCTGGAACCGCTTGCTCTTCCTGAGATTCGTGCTGCTGTTGCTGCCCGGAACGGAGGGCCTCTTGGGCGGGTCCATCTGTTGCTGCCTCCTGATCATATCCCCGTAGTCGAACAGACGCGCGCCAGCCAGCCGGTCGTCGACGCCGGTCCCGGGCCCCTTCGTATTCAACTTGTGCCTCAACAGTGTCTCGAACTCGTCCTTCGAATACACGTTCATGGGCCGCTCATCGCTTAGGAAGTACTTCACGGGTGCTCTCTGGTCAAAATGTACACTCTTGCTCCGCAGAAGCATGGGCCCCTTATTGTGCTGCTTGCGCATCATCTGCTCCTCCTTGTCATCGACCTCTTTAGCCGCGGGCGTCGACGGTAGCGACTTCGACCGGCCCTTCAGCGACGACTTGACCAGTTCTCCAGACTTCTTATATACAGGGGGGGGGAACCCAAGGATGCTCTCGCTCGACGAGTTGTTCATTGCGTAGTTCAGCGAGTTGAACGCATCGCTCCCCACGGTGATGGTAGATTTGGGCGAGAGCGGGGGCAAGTCCGAGGCTATCTGCTTGTTCAAGTCCGTGTTCCGCTGCAGCAAGTCGTCCGGGATCCGGTCCTTGTTAAACTGCTTCACCCGCTGCGGCTTGTGCAGGAAGTTCAACGAGTACAGCTTCCCCATATTAATCATTCCTGCATGGGCCCCGTTCGTGATAATCCGGGGCCCACCGGCACTCACTCCCCCGCCGTCACCGTCACGGTTACCGTTCCCGTTACCACCTCCGACAATATTAGCCTCTGGATCCTGGGCGGGTCTCCCCCCGCGTGTCTTCGGCAGAGTAATCCTATCACCTTGCTGCGTAGCCAACGCTGCGTCGTGGTCGTTAACCAGCTCCATGTTCTCCTTTTCCCTTGACGGTGTCTTGCTCTCGACCTTAACGTACATACCTTTGTCTGTCTCTCTCCTCCACTCTGCGAGCTCACGTTTAAGCCAAACGACGACTGCGCTCCCACGACTGAGTAACCGAACCTGACCCTCGACGCGACGGTAACGCCAGGAACCAACACAGGACGGTCCTCCGGAGTGTTCCTTACCTCATTCCCCCCTCATTATATTTCAACCGATTTTTCAGCAGCGATTAAATAATCACCTGTGACGCCCCGGTCTCGAGGGTTGATGTTGGTGATGTTGATCGCTGTTGTTGATGTCTGGTACGTCCATGTCGTGTGTTTAGGGTCGGCGGGGGGCCTGGGGGTGTGTTAGAACCTGTTGGGACGATTTTTTGCGTGCCAATTGACCCAGGAACGGTGCAACGGTGTTATATTTTGCGATGCCCCTGGGGGGGGGGGGGTTAAATAGTACGCGATTCTATCTGTATATATGATATAGTATACTAGTCCTGGGTATCCGGTGAAGCAGTCTCCCTTTCACACAGTTTACACCCGGCAGTTGGATATCTCGAAGACCAGGATGTCCGTGGCACCGTTCTTCTTCAGCTCGTCCAGGATGGAGCCCTTCTTGTTCCTCTGGATCATCGCAGACACGGCGACCCAGCCCTCGTCCGCGATGTCCTGGATCGTGGGGGCCTTTCTCCCCGGGGTGACCTGCAGCAGTTGCTGCAAGTTCGTGCGCGGCGCATTGTACGTGCAGAACACGTACCGCTGCGCGGTCATCACACCCTCTATTCTGGACTTGATCGTCTCGATCAGTTCTCCGTCCGACTTCGGGTTCTTCGACTGGATCAAGTGCGCGCTCGTGTCCAACACGGTCGCGATGTCCGTGAGCCCCGCCGCCCGCATCGTCTCCCCGGACTCGACGAGGTCCACGATCGCATCGGCGACACCAAGCGCACAACTCGCCTCCACGGACCCACCGACGTACCTGACTTTGGTCGTCATCTGAGACTCGGGGACGCCCTCGAGATCGGCGAAGTACTTGGAGGCCAAGTTCGTGAAACTCGACACGATCGTCTTCCCGACCAATTGCTTCGGGTCAGTGTAGGGCCCGTTCGCGGGGACCTGCACCTGCAACTTGCACGAGCCGAACTGCAAGTCAATGGGCAAGTCGACGTCAATGTCAGCCTCTCTGACCTGGTCCAGCCCAGTGATCCCCAAGTCACACTTACCTTCACCGACAAACATGGGGATGTCTGCCGCCGGTAGGAAAATCAGCGCGATGGGCAGACTCGTCGAGAGAGCAATGTCCAGCCGCTGCGACCGGTGGAACTTGATATCGGACCCGTTCAAGATCTCAACACATTTGTTGTACAGTCTGCCCTTCTTCGGGATCGCAAACAGCAGTCTGTCTTCCAAGTGGTTCACTAAATCCATAATTTCGCGAGTAGTTGTGCTAGTACTGGTATTGTAGCTCTATAGAGGTCGTCCCTGCGTGCGCAATTGCTGTCTCTCCCACGCTTCCAATACAGTACTACGTTCAAATTCAAATTCGGTGTCACAAAATCGCACTTATAATTTTTCACCACAGTTTTAAGTGTCGTCGTCGTCGTCGTTGGTCTCTGCGTGAGTCATTGTAAGGCAGATGGGTCAGGAACGTGTCCGGTACCGGGACTGCATGCGCTGCGCACGATACGTTGAAGTTTCCAATTGCTCAAAGATTAATTGTATATTGTACATAGTTGGAGGGCACGTCTCCTCCCCCCGTCACCTGCCGAACTTCTTGATCTCTAGCGGTCTCAGCAGGATGAACACTAGAAACGCCCAGCCGGCGCCGAGCTCGAACCCAATGTCCCCGCCAAACTTCCCAATGCGTCTGGCGATTTCGCCGACCCAGTACGTTTGGTCCATCCCCAAAGCGACGCCGAAGGCCCCGACTATCAAAGCGGAGGTCCCCGCGAGTCCCAGGGGCAGCTTGTCCCAGCGGTTCCAGTCCGCGACATTGTAACCCTTGAACCCCTTCCTGAACGCAAAGTGCTCCGTGATCGCTATCGCGGAGTAGATGGCAAGGTAGTAACCGATCGAATTCATGAAGTTCTCCATGAAGGCATCGAAGTAGTAGCACGCGGGGATGGCGATCCCCACGGTCGCTGCGTTCCCTGCCATCGTCCACACGACACGGGGCACCTTCGCGAAGGGCTCCCACATCGCCTGCACTGACAATGCAATCGTGTACATATTGGGGACGTTGTTGGCGACCGTGGACATGGCTAGTAGCACGCAGCAGAACTCACCGAACCCATGGAGTGAGTCAGGGACAAGGATTGCGTACGTGAGCCCGCCCATGGCGTTCTTCTCGTAGTACTCCTTCCATACCGGGTTGTTCACGGCAGACATCGCGGAGGCGGCCCCGAGGATCATGCAGAAGAACAGCGGGAAGACGAGCCCCGCGACGACGGAGAAGAACACTTTGAACTTGTTGATGGTCTTGGGCATGTACACTGTGTAGTCTGCCGCGTAGGTCGTCCACCCAGTGGCGAACCCGAACACTGCGGAGCCAAAGGACAACACGCCACCTGCAGTGGTCGTACCGGACGTCCAGGGCCCCAACTCGAAGTTGCCAGACATCTTCAGCCGCGCGATGATCACCAGAAAGACGGCGAAGTTGGGCACCCAGGACCATTTCTCGTAGGCGTGGATGACGTTGTACCCGAAGAAAGTGACCATGACTGTGCACCCGACGATGATCAGACATCCTGCCCAGAGCGGGCAGTTGTTCCCGTTCTGGTTGACCATGTTGAGCAGCTGTGCGGAGACGACCGTGTTGACGACCCCCCACCCGACACACGCGACGACGTTGATCAGTGCGAAGATCCGCGCCGTGATGTTCCCCACAAGGAACCGCGACAGGATCATCTGCCGCATCCCGAGCTGCGACCCGAACACAGAGAAGAACGCCACGGGGAGCAACCCGAGTATATTGAAGAACACAATCACGAGGACAGACGTCCCGAAATTGAGCCCGTAGATGAGTGGACCTAGTGCACCAAGCGCATAAGCAGCGATGACCATGTTCGCTGAGAACCACATCGACGCAGCGTTCAAGATGGACTCGTCCGCGTTCCGCTCATCCTCACCTATAGGGTCAACGCCCTTCGTCTCCGCGTTAAGCCGCTGCGCGAACCTGTTAAAGAACCCGAGCTTCGTCAACTCAGTGGACCCCTCGGGCAGCTCATCTTCCTGTTCTTCATCCCAGGCGTACGCCTGCACAGACTCCTGCTTCTTATCCACGGACCGGTGCGCCACCTCGACATCGCTCTTCCCGACATCCGTGTAGTGCATCTCGTACGCATTGTTTGTAGCGTCAGAACTCGACATGGTGCGTGCTGGGCGATGCTATCTGTGGTGATGATGATGATGCACAACGCACAGGCACAAGAACCGATGCGATGACATGTCTTTATATATCACAGATACAATTACATACACAGTTGCAGCAGAGTCTCTCCGCCCAGCTGCACGGCTCCACGATGCCCTTATCAGAAGTCAACCACCGCTGAGAACCCGCTCGTCCTCAGTTAATTAAACTGGCAACAGCAGCATTAATCATTGTGACAAGGCCCACACAATAGGAAATAGTTCCGCTTCCGTTGATTACTTCATGTCATCGACCTCGAGAAGTGGCTGTTGTCAGATATGCGGCTGGTTGGTTGGCCCTCCCCTCTCACCGACGATAGCTGCAGTGCTGCGGGGGGGTCTGGGCGATAGCGGTTTCTCTGTATGGATGGGTCTTGGCTATAGAGAGGAGAAGACTCTGCCCGGTTCCGCTGCGATAAGAGCAACCGGTAATTTGTATTGCAATTTTTTTCATTCTATTCGTTATACGGTGTCTTGAATGGGTCTCTCTCAGGTTACGCTGGGAGAAGTCTTGGCCCGCAGGTCGACGGTAACACCCCCGCACCCGCAAGCACATATTACATACACACCTATATACACAGGCTCAACGGCCAACGTACTTCAGCTCGAGGGGTCTCAGGATGACGTAGACGATGAAGGACCACGAGGCACCCAGCTCGAGGCCGATGTCCCCGCCGTCCTTGCCGATGAGTCTGGCGATCTCGCCGACCCAGTAGGTCTGGTCCATCCCGAGGGCGACGCCGAACGCGCTGACGAAGAGGGCGGTGAAACTGGCGTACCCGATGGGCAGCTTCCTGCTGTTCTTCCAGTCCGCAGGATCGTACGAGTTGAAGTCGCAGCGTCTGAAGATGATGTGCTCGCATAGCCCGAGCGTGATGTAGATCGCACTGTAGTACGCGACCGTGTTCATGAAGTTCTCCAAGAAACTGACGAAGAAGTAACACGCTGGGATAGCGATACCCAACGCGGCACCGTTCCCGGCAACGGTCCAGAACGCACGCGGAACACGCGCAAAGGGCTCCCACAGGGCCTGCGCGGACAACGCAGCGGTGTACATGTTTGGCAAGTTGTTCCCCACGGTCGACAGCGCAAACACAACGCAGCAGAACTCACCGAACCCGTGTACGGACTTGGGAACGAGCACCGCGTAGATGATCCCACCGACGGCGTTCTCCTCGTACAGTTTGGCCCATGCCGGGTCGTTCACAGCACCCATCCCGCAGGCGGCCCCCAGAAACATCGCGAAGCACAGGGCCCCGCTCAGCGCGCAGAACAGACTCAGGAAGATCGCCGTCTTGTTGGAGTTGCGGGGCAAGTACACCGTGAAGTCTGCCGCGTAAGTGGTCCACGCACCAGCGTACCCGAATACGGCACACCCGAGGGACAACACGCCACCGGCGGTTGTTGGACCACCTGCCCAGTCACCGTTACTCCATTTCCCAGACTTGTGTAACCTCGCTGCAATCACAAAGAAGATAGCCAAGTTGGGGATCCAGGACCATTGCTCGTACGTGTGGATCACTTTGTAACCAAAGAAGGAAACGACCACAGTCAGCCCCAGCACAAGCAGACACCCAGCCCACAGCGGACACCTGTGTCCCGAGTGGTTCACCATGTTCAGCAGTTGTGCGGAGACAATCGTGTTCAAAACACACCACCCGACGCAGGATACAACGTTGATCAGGGAGAAGAACCTTCCCGTGAGGTTACCCATCAGGTACCTTGATAGAATCATCTGCCTCATCCCAGTCCTGGCACCGAACACGGAGAAATAGGCCACTGGGAACACGCCGAGCAAGTTGAAGAACAGGATCGTCAGACAGGACGCACCGAAGTTAAGACCGTAGATACAGGGACCAAGCGCACCGACCGCAAAAGCGGAAAGCACCAAGTTTGCAGAGAACCACATGTTTGCCGCGTGCAGCGGGTTCCTCTCTGTCTTCTCCTCGTCTGTGATCGGCTCGATACCTTTCACCTCCGCCTTCAGCTTGGACACCAACCGGAACAGATACGACTCATTCGAGTCCATGGAATGAACCTGGGAGACGACATCGGACTTGTCCCCGAGATGGCCCTCCTTCTCCATGTCCCTGAACTCGGGCGACCCCGTGGTGGATGTAGCGTCCCTGGACTCCACATCGGAATCCTTGACCATGACAACCCCCGCAGCAGTACCATTGTGTTGCGAACTCTGGGAACCCCGGCCACCCAAGTGTGATATTTTCTGCGCAAAGTCTTTGAACATCTCAGATCTGTGACTCTTGTGCTTCGTATTTTTCACCGCTAAGCGATACTATGTGTATATTAGCTAAGCTTGGCGTTTTTCTGTAAAGGGGTAGAGAGAGAGAAAGAAGGAAACAAATTGATGTAGGTAAATGCGGCACGAGCGAGATGGTTCAGAGCGGTGTGTCGGGGAAATGCGTAAAATAGTCGCCCTTATATACAAAGTACATCTTCGTCCCGATGCAATAATCAGGGCGAGTCACTCTCGGGCAGCGGACCCAACAAGCTCCATGTCCCACACTACGGAACTTCTGTGCAAATTGAGAATCCGGAATGGAATTAAAAAAAAATTAAATACACCGCATGTGGTACTTTCACAAGATAAAATTAGTCCATTATGTGTGACCTAAAGCGGACCGGGCCGCTATCCCTCTGCAGTACACTCTGGGCGACGTCCGGGACATAATTCACCAAGCGCGGTGCCATATCACTCGATCGATGCAAGAAACGGCATCGTTCCCAACAGTTTGTAAAACCGGACGCGCGCAGTTGCAACCGGTTACATCATCAGATGGGCCGCGTACCTGTGCGATGGTGCTCTGCCAGGGGTATACAGGAAGTTCCGGTTTCCAACAGAGTTCTTGTTTTTTGTAGCGTAATTGTGTTAGTTAGTTACTAGTGACCTGAAGAAGATCAATACTAAAAATGAAGAAAGGATCCCACTTCGACCTGTCTACCGAATCGCAAAAATTCGACAATTGCAACTAGCGAATGCTGGTACCCATGCCGGTAATGGTTCAGTCGCAATACTCGATCTGATACCCTTTCTTGCTCCCACCATTTTGTAGTTTCTGAAGATTTGTAGTGCGTTGTTTTTCTCTGAAAAACTCTGTCCTCAGTATCTAATCTTACAGTTTGTTTTGGAAAAAACGAAAAAAACTATTTTCTGTCACTTCCATATTTTACGTGGTGTCCCGATGTTAAAGGTAAAAATTAAAAAATTCGTACAGAATGACTGACAGAAGTTCCCAAAAGGGAAGCCCGGGAAAGGCCTTTCCAGGCTGCACTCCCGTCAAATTTCAAAGTCGACAAAATTTCAAGAAATGCTGTTCCCGTGTAATTCCGGGATATAAACTGCAAATAATTTATTGATATATAGTATGTACACTCATTCGAAAGCTCTGCTCACGACGGTTCCAGTGGTACCATATACATATAAAGTACCTCAATACACCGACGTGTAGTGGCGTCTTAACAACATCTCGATTTTGTATTTCTCATCTTTTGGAACCAAATTTCGAATTTTTGTCTCTGTTTTTTTTTTTTCTTTTTTCTTTTCTTGGTAAATCGTCGTTTGCCAATTTAAGGATTCCTCCCGTTAGTGGTCGTTCAATAAGGGCACCAGGATTCTAGATTTGCGAGAGGGAAGCAGCTACCTCTATTCTAACACACTGGGTGTGTCAGTGAGGATGAGGCGGAAAGAGAATGTGTGTATTTTTTCTATTATAATAAGGTGTTACAAGAAGTAAATTAATATATGTGAGATAAAAATACTATGTGAGTGCTAATATAACCTAGTGGGAAACCCGTGTAAGGAGAATGAACTTTGAGAAAATAAGGGGAGTAAGATTATTTCTTACCCTTCTTCTTTTCAGCCTTGGCAGCGGCCTCGGTCTGTTCCTTGACAACCTTCTTGACGATCTTTTGTTCTTCAATCAAGAAAGCTCTGACGATTCTTTCCTTGACACAGTTGGCACATCTGGAACCACCGTAGATTCTGGAAACGGTCTTGTGGGTCTTGGAAAGAGAGGCGTACTGTCTTGGTCTTAGAGTGGCAATACCCGGTAGTGGGACACCACAGTCACCACACTTTGGTCTGGTAGCCTGTTTCTTGACATGCTGAGCAACCAATTTACCACCTGGGGTCTTAACGACCTTGATCTTGTTAGAACGGGTGTTGTCTGTATAAGAAAGGGGGAAGGATTTTTTTTTGCAAAGGAGTATTATTGCAAAAGATAGATTAATTTGTTAGTATAATGCTAAAATGGGAAGTGGGGGGTGTTGAAGGATAGTTGTTATTTGTTTTGCTGGGAATAACCTTATGTGCTTCAGTTTGACTCTCTTAGGGCAGGCGCAGTTGTGCTCACTCCAAAGGAGAGATACACTTCCCCACGCGCTGCTCCCTTTCTCTTTACCATAAAATCCCTCCAATAACAGTTATCAGCTCGGCTTGGGGCTCTGGGCCGGTACTCAAAATACGAACATACATGGATTTCTTCTTCTGAAAGTAACACGTTGGGCCATCTTTATCTCGTTTCTTGGTAACTTGTCTTTTGTCTATCAACTAGTACGGTACAGGTCCAGCTTTCAATATGTACGAGTAACACCAGTCTGAAATTTTCACGGAAGCAACTGTTGGGATTGCGTTCCCACCACTGAGAAACTGAACCCGCCCCTGTCTGGGAAGTGGAATACCTAGGGAGAAAGCAGTCCCTATCGGGAACCGCTAGAGGGAACCCTCTAGAAGGAGCTCCGCCTACGCTGTCTGCCTGGCCCTCGTCGTCCCACGGCGCATACCGTAACGGGTAATTAAAACAAGAAAAAGATGATTTTTTTTATATTCTTTAAAAAAAGTGCATCTGTACATTCTCTACATACAGTCACAAATATCTATAACGAAGCAGTCACCGCAACGTCTCGCAGGATCAGTTGTCGTTTTCCACTGCGATGACCTCCATCTCCAAGTCAGCGTTCAAGGGCAACGCGGCGACGGCGACGCACGATCTGGCTGGTTTGTGGTCGTGGAAGTGTTTCGCGTAAACGGTGTTGAACTCGGCAAAGCTGTTGATGTCCGCTAGGAAGATGTTGCATTTGACGACCCTGTCGAGCCCGGAGTTGCTGGCCGCAAGGATGGTCTTGATGTTTGTGATTACTTGCTCGGCCTTCTCGGCGATGGAGCCCTCGAGCATCTTGTTGTCTGCGGTCAGGGGCACCTGTCCAGAGACGAAGACCAGGTTGTTCGCCTTCATGGCGTGCGAGTAGCTGGCAGCCGCGGCTGGTGCGCCCTGCGCGTTTACTGGGGTCAGAGTCGTGGTGGTCATGGTGTGTTTTTTTGTTACGGATTGGTTACGTCAAGTGTTACGTAGAGACGTGCAGTACAACAGTCTCGATCGGTAACAGAGTGCCACTGAAGCCAATTGAATAAGAAGAAACTGGAAAATCTTGAAACAAAAAAGGTTCTCGAGAAAAGGCAGTGTCTGCTGTGGGGCGTGAAGGGTGTTGCTCTGTGCCACACCCAGACAAGTTTCAGGGTTTACTACTGGGGGGAAGAAGATAAGAGCAAGTTGTAGCTCAGGTTGAATGAGTCGAGCCAGCAAGATCACATTCGGACTGTCGTGTCTGTTCACAGTGACCGCCGTGGTGGGTGTCCACATGATCCAGGACCTGGAGCGGGACACGTTGCACCAGGGCCCCATCAAGGATGCGAAACGGCTGGAACAGAAGCGAGAGGAGCGGCGATCTCTGCCCGCGAGTCCCAATGACAAACTCGACGACGCTGCCCGTGAGAAGAAACGTCTGTTTAACAAAACGGACCACGAAATGCAGCAGGAACTGCGCAAGAAGTACGAGTCCATCCAGCCGTTGTCCGGTGAGATTGTCACGAGGGACCAGCCCGCAGACAAAGACCAAGGCAGCTGAGCAGGAGAGGGGAGGGCAGGTGAAGGGGGGGGGCGGGCCACCCCTTCACCTCCTTCTTACACCCATCTGTGTAAATATTATCAACTAGACGTGTGTACACCACCCAATATATCCCCCCGCGCACTGTGGAACGCAGCTGTGGGCTTAGGGTCCCTGCATCTCCCTGCTTCTCCCCCCCACAGAGTGTCTTTCGACTGTCCATTACCGTCTCAGCCCATTTTCGTCACAAATAAATTGAAAACGAATTGGGAAAGAGGGAAACCGTCTAAAGTGGATGCTGTCTTACGTCCTGTTGGGTCACTGGCGAGCTGGAGTTGGGATCTACGTGGTGTTACGTCGAAATAAAAATCAAACAGGAGTCAATTGAACAATCTCCCGCACTTCTCTGTCTCCTTTCGCTTTTTTGGCTTCACCGTTTGATATAGATGTCGCACGGGGTAGGGACAGATACAGATACAGACGCAGAGACGCAAAGACTGGAGAAGAAGTTGAGTAATGTTGAGATCAGTGACGGTGCTGCTGCTCCCCTGCGGAAATCGATCCCGCTGAGCCGAGAGGCACTGGAGGACAGCAATTCGGTTATCGTCACGAAAGTGGCTACTGAGGATACGATGAGCAGTTCGCCGTCGTCGTACGCATCGAGCAGAACGCTGCCGACAGGCTCCGCTGGTGGCCACCTGGGGACACGGTTCAGTCCGATGTCGAATGCGGTGAGGCCCGAGGACAGCCGCGCCGAGGGGGAGCGGCGAGAGGAGGAAGAGACGCAGCGTTCGCTCAGTGAGATCAATTTTACGGTACCGCAGCACGTTTCGAAGGCTGTGGACGACGTTTCGGATACACCCGTGGGGAAGCCAGAGCTCGAGTACCCGCATGCGCTGAGTCTCATAGGGCTGTCCAGTGACAAGCTGATTAAAATGCTGACCGCGCTGCTGGACAAGATAGTACAGGCGAACGACAGGCTGGAAACACCGGATAGTGCGACGCTACTCAAGGTGAACGACGAGGGACACGGGGACACGGACGGGTACTACGAAAGCGCGGTCAACGCCATACTGAGCTTCAAGGGGAAGCACATCCCACAGATCACGCTCGAACAGTACTTCCACAGGATCCAAAAGTACTGCCCTACTACAAATGACGTTTTCTTATCCTTGTTAATATATTTTGATAGAATATCAGAGAAATGCAACAGTATACCGAGAGGTGGTGACGATAAGGTGCAAGACGACACTTTGCTATTCGTGATGAATTCATACAATATCCACAGACTCATTATCGCAGGGGTAGCAGTGAGCACGAAATTTTCAAGCGATTTTTTCTACAGCAACGGACGGTACGCTAAAGTCGGCGGTATCTCGCTCAGAGAGATGAACTACCTCGAACTGCAGTTCCTCGTTCTGTGCGACTTCAGCCTGCTGATATCCGTCGAGGAAATGGAACGGTATTCAAGCTTGTTGTATAGATTCTGGGATAACAGCAACAGTGTGTAGAACGGAAATAAGACGCACGCTGACGGAAATAAAGAAGAGCGAATAGCAACGCGAGTATGACTTCGCACTATCATGATACAGGGGGTTCCTCCCTGCGTGCTACTTACTACTGGGAATGTCACAGCCTCAATTGGACAAAATTCTGGTCACGGACATTTCTGCGGCAGTCTCCATTGGGATAGAGTTTACCTGGCCTTTATCTGTTGTTCCTATCCTGGTAATTCTACTCAGATAGCACTCAACAGTCGTACACCTTTGCCCAAATTATTCCGGGAACGGTCTTCGCACGATTTCGTTATCGGTAATTTATTCGTCCTTTATCTTTTCAAAATTCGGAATTGATAAAAGTTCGATATACTCAACGGGACCGCTGTCACGTCTGGGGGCTCTCCTCCCACGTCTCATTGGCCAGTTCATGAACTACTGATCGGTGGGACAGTATTGTTCCTTGTGGCTGATAGTGTTGGATCTCTCGGGAGACCCGTCTGCTACATTCTGGTGTGTGGGTTGTGTGTAACTTTGCTTTGGTTTCCTACCAAGGTGACAGCGCGATAAGGGATCTGTGACTCTCTCTAGATTCATGAACTTTCCAAGATGTGTACGAATATATAAAGGCCCCAAATATGCCAAACAGTTCCGGTGTGATTGCTGACGAAAGGAGAGGAAGAGAGTGACAAGAAAACCGCTAACGAAATGGTAATCTACAAAGAAAACGACACTGTGGTTGAAGCCTACAGCTCATCTGAGCAGAGGGCGGCAAATAATTCATACTCTACTGACAAGAAGGCGCCATGGGATGTCGAGAGAGATATTGGAGAGGGTGAAATGGACGTCGTTAGTTACCAAGAGGACGACGACGACGACGAGCCTTCATCTCATTTGAAGTCCCGCTTTGCCCGCTTCTGTGACGTTTTGAACGGCACCAACGCGGAGACGAAAGGTATTGAGCCGATAGCGGACGAGGAAAAAACAGACACCTCATTGATCAACGCTGCATCGATGTGGTTTTCTGCCAATATGGTCCTCCCAGCTCTAGCAATAGGTGGTTTGGGCCCCATGGTCTTCGACTTGAACTTTGGTACCTCCGTTCTGGTCATCATCTTCTTCAACATTCTCGGTCTTTTGCCAGTCGCATTCTTTTCCCTGTTCGGGATCCAACTGGGGCTAAGACAAATGACCCTTTCCAGGTATGTGGTTGGTAACGTTGCCGCCAGGGTATTTTCGCTCATCAATACGGTTGCAGGTGTGGGCTGGGGGATCGTGAACACAGTTGCCGCCGCCCAACTGTTGAACATGATCAACCAAGAGAGCGGACATAACTTACCCCTATGGGCAGGCTGTCTTGTTCTGATTGGTGCCACGTTGCTTGTGTCCTTCTTCGGTTACAAAGTCATCCACTCTTACGAGAAATGGTCGTGGGTACCCAACTTCGCCGTCTTTCTGGTAATCATCGCACGTCTAAAAAAGTCCGGTAACTTCACGGGCGGCGAGTGGGGTTCTGGTAGAACAACAGCAGGTAACGTCTTATCCTTCGGTTGTGCAGTTTTCGGGTTTGCAGCGGGCTGGACAACCATAGCTGCCGACTACACAGTATACATGCCCCGGGATATCAATAAAAAGAAGGTCTTCTTCTCGCTTGTTGCTGGTTTGTCGTTCCCATTGTTCTTTGTCATGATTCTTGGGGCCGCTTGTGGTAGAGGTGGTTCCAACAACAAGGAGTGGTCCGATCTTTACGAAAGCAACGGTATGGGCGGCTTGACTTACGCCATCTTGGTTCCAAACTCGCTACATCGTTTTGGGGAGTTTTGTTGTGTGGTTTTGGGTATGTCAACGGTAGCTAACAACGTCCCAAATATGTACTCCATTGGGTTGTCCCTGCAAGCTACATGGGGTCCATTGAACAAAGTTCCCAGAATCATATGGACTATCCTTGGGAACCTCTTCGCCCTGGCAATCGCAATCCCTGCGTGCTATTACTTCAGCACATTCATGAACTCCTTCATGGATTCCATTGGTTACTATCTGGCCATCTACATTTCAATTGGGTTGGCGGAACACTTTTACTTCAAAAAGGGTGATTTCAGCAGCTACAACGTCGAGGACTGGAACAAGTGGGACAAACTTCCAGTTGGTATTGCAGGGACTGTGGCACTTGTTGTTGGTGCCTTTGGCGTCGCATTCGGGATGTCGCAAACCTACTGGGTGGGCCAGATTGCGCGCCCAATCGGTAAATTTGGTGGCGACATCGGGTTTGAATTGGGCGCCGCTTGGGCTCTTATCACCTACATGATTCTAAGACCGATTGAAAGGAAATATTATGGTCGCTAGAAGCCAAAGGGGATAAATTCAACATTCTACTAACAAACAAAAAATCATCTTGCATCTACGATTTTTCTATATTTTGCATTTTCAATTAAATCGTCGTGGGTCTCCATTTCAAAGAGACATTTGCATGTGTATATGGTTTTATTTTTTCATCTTAACTATTTACTTATTTAATTTATTAAATAAAATGCAGCTACACCTTTCTACTAAAGCATCGGAAGTAAGACAGAGTCCTGATCTCACCTGCAATTGAAGGCTAGACCTCTGCCAGCTTCAGCTACATGGACACCACGTCTCGCTGTTGCTGACACTTTGTGACACTTTGTGACACATTTCAAAAAGATCCCGCGGGAGAAGTTTTTTTTCTTTTTAACTTCTCCAAAATTCAATTTTTCATTATTCCACTGTAGTATTATTTTATCCCAGGTCGATGGGCAAAGGTGAAGAATTTCGAACTGGAAACTTTGATTGCTCTGCATCTCTTTCTTTCTTTCTTTCTCTCTACAACTCTAGTTTTCTACGCAAGTAGAAGAGTTGTTCTAGTCGAATTTGTGATTTTTCCATAGAGTTACCAGTGGGGAGGGGATTGTTCCGTAATATCTGAATACATCTGGAGATAATATATAGGAATGAAGTTTCTTTCAAAGGCGGAAGAAGGTCATTCCAGCGGTAGCAATGGGCATATGAGCGATGGGGACATCGATTTGGAGTCCTTCCGAGACAAGAACTCGAATAAGTTTCTTCAAGACGAGGTTTACGAGGATACTGAAACTTTCCCATCAGACGGGGTTGTCGAAACAAAACTCTCCTTTTGGAGCAGACTGTTTCTAGGCGCCAACACGGAAACTAAAGGTATCGAGCCCGTAACTGAGGAGGAGCAAACGGACGACTCTCTTTTGAATGCAGCGTCGATGTGGTTTTCTGCCAATATGGTCCTGCCTGCATATTCGATTGGTGGACTAGGTCCACTAATCTTTGGGCTGAATTTCGGTACTTCAGTGCTTGTCATCTTCTTCTTCAACATTTTGGGTCTACTACCGGTCGCATTCTTTTCTTTGTTTGGTGCGGAGCTGGGTCTGAGACAAATGACACTATCCAGATACCTGATAGGGAATGTAACGGCCAGGATCTTTGCGTTGATTAACACGATTGCATGTGTTGGTTGGGGGATTGTAAACACAGTTGCATCTTCCCAGCTACTGAACATGATCAACCAAGATGGTAATAAGTGTCCGTTGTGGGCAGGCTGTATCGTCATCATTGGTGCGACTCTGTTGGTCACTTTTTTCGGGTACCGTATTATTCACACTTACGAGAAGTACTCATGGATCCCTAACTTTGCTGTTTTCCTAGTTATTATAGCTCGTCTGAAGATTTCTGGGAAGTTCAGCGACGGTGGGTGGGGGTCTGGGGCAACCACGGCCGGTAATGTCCTTTCCTTTGGATCCTCCGTGTTTGGGTTTGCCGCAGGATGGACCACCTACGCTGCTGATTACACGGTGTACATGCCCAAAACGATGAACAAAGTGAAGGTCTTTTTCTCCCTGGTTGCAGGTCTGTCCTTCCCGCTGTTCTTCTGTATGATATTGGGGGCTGCTGCTGCCAGAGGTGCAGTCAACGAGCCCAGCTGGAAAGCTTACTATGACTCTAACGGTATGGGTGGCTTGACATATGGTATTTTAGTGCCTAATTCCGTTCACGGGTTCGGTGAGTTCTGCTGTGTTTTGCTGGCAATGTCTACTGTCGCCAACAACGTTCCAAACATGTACACTATTGCGATGTCAGCCCAATCAATTTGGGAGCCATTTGCCAAGATACCGAGAATTGTTTGGACAATCGCTGGTAACGCTGCAGCACTAGGTATTTCTATCCCCGCATGCTACTACTTTGGTACTTTCATGAACTATTTCATGGATACTATAGGCTATTATCTGTCGATATACATCTCCATTGCATTAACTGAGCACTTTGTGTTCAGACGGAGCTTTTCCGCATATCATGTGGAGGATTGGAACAGATGGGACAAGCTACCGATTGGTATTGCTGGTACTACTGCACTTGTTGTTGCTGCATTTGGTGTTGCGTTAGGTATGGATCAAACGTACTGGGATGGTGAGATTGGGCGTCTGATCGGTGAATATGGTGGTGATATTGGGTTTGAACTGGGTGCTTCTTGGGCCTTTGTTGTTTACATAATAGGAAGGCCTCTTGAACTGAAATACATTGGCCGTTAAACTTAGCGCCAATGCAACTTTACCTATTTGAAGCCGTAGTGCAATCGAAAGCTTTCAATTCGGGGGTACTTCCCCAACTTCAAAGGGAGACTATATGAAAGTGGGCGGCATACGGAACGGTAGAACGGAATGTTGGATCGTATATCGTGCCGCTTTTCAAAGCTCATTACATATATCCATTGTTGTATATTATTATTTATCGCCATTTCTTGAATAAAATGCATGTATTCACACCTCCAAACCCAAAACTGTTGCAGATGGCGTATTCTATTTCCGGTAACAATTTGGGTTCGTTCTTCACTAGATGTATCCCATTTGTCTGGTTGGGGACGATGGGGGTCTGCAGGTTCAACGTATGTGGTATTATTCCCTCATTCAGGGAAAGGATGGTGAACATCGACTCAACGAGGCCTGCCGCGCCTAGTAGATGGCCCATCGCACCCTTATTACTACTCACGTACAGTGGAGTTTGTCTGAAATTTGATGAACCCACTAAAGTTTTCATGATAGCACTCAACTCTGCTTGGTCACCTACTGGAGTGGACGTTGCGTGCGCATTTACGTAATCGATATCGGTACTCTTGACGCCTGCATTTTTCAAACACATCTGTAACGCTCTCGAGACTCCATTAAAATCGCTCCTGGGGGACGTTATATGGTACGCGTCGCTAGTCCAACCGAAACTGTTCATTTCGGCCCAAATTGGTGCATTGCGTCTCTGAGCGTGCTCCAGATCCTCCAAAACCATGGTACCAGCGCCTTCCCCCATGACAAACCCATCTCTATTAGCATCAAACGGCGTGCTCTGGCCCTCCGGGGACAAGGACTTCAAGCGATGAAAACCTGCAACGGTCAACGGGTGTAGCGATGTATCTACGGCGCCCACTATGGCCACATCCGCGTACCCGTTTCTGATGTGGTTAAACCCGTCTATGATGGAATTGTTCCCCGTTGCACATGCAGCGGCTATACTCTGCGTAGGTCCCAAGGTGTTGAATTTTATTGAGATGGAGCTTGCTACCATATTTGGTAGGATCTGCGGTATGAAGAGTGGGTTCAATCTTTTCCCGTTTATCTTGGTCTGTACAGTGGCATCGTATAATTCCTTGACTGGTGGTAACCCAACGCCCACGGTCGTGCTGATTCTTTCCAGGTCAATATTGTCCTGGTTAATCGACGCACAGGATGTGAGTAACTGCGCAGAGTCTAAAGCCATCTGCGTGGCAAGCAATGAATGTCGTATATTGGGTGTCATTCGTCTCTCATCCTGCGGTGAGAAGAGTTTCTTTGCTATATTGTTTAAATTGGGGGACGTCGCCGCTATGGGGGCTACCTTCAGACCTCGCGGTATCGAGGCACCTAGTGGGGCATAATCTGTGGTGTAGTTTGGCAGAGACGTCAGCGGCACAAGTCCTGATCTGGAGCCCAATAGAGTCGACCAGCTCTCCCTTATCGAGCTCCCCAATGGCGATATGGCGCCCATCCCTGTCACTACGACCCTCCTCGACATTCAGAGACTTGGTGTTGTGTTTCGATTGTCTGGCGCGCGGTGTCCCTCTTGGACGTCTGAATGCGATACGTGGGTGACCATGTGTCGTCGTCGCCGCTGTTTTTTTTTTCAAGATGGTTAGCAGTAGAAGGGGTAAGAGTCTAATGCTACACAACAGTCCAGTACCTTCTGCGGTATGGTAACTGTATCAAGCCGTTCACTGTCATTTGTAATATTACTCTGAATCAGGTTTATTAGCATATCTATACGTAAATATTTCTATATACTTAGTGTATGAGAGTGGGTGAGAGTAGAGGGACTACCCCCGGGAGATTACATTACGCTCTTGTCAATAGAGAAGTGCGAGTCCTTTACCACTTCAACAAGTCGTCCTTGGCGTACAAGTAGTCGTCGAAGATCAACTCGACTTCATCGGTCTTAGCATCGTACCCGCCGACTCTAATAGATCTGTGGTCCTTGACGATGATGTCACAATCCTTCTCCTTTAGGAAGTCCAAGTCGAAGGTGGTGGCAATACCGACGATCTTACAACCAGCGGCTTTACCGGCAGCGATACCAGCAGGGGCATCTTCGAAAACGACGACCTTGGACTTCGATGGGTCCTCCTTGTTGATTGGGTACCCAAGACCGTTTCTGCCCTTCAGGTATGGCTCTGGGTCTGGCTTACCGTGTTCAACATCCGCAGCGGTGATGAAGTTGGAAGGTCTCTTGATCTTCAAAAGCTCGAACCATTTGGTGGCCATTTCCTTAGTACCGGACGTAGCGACGGCCCATTTCTCCTTTGGCAGCTCGTTGAGCGAGTTGCACAGTTTGACGGCACCTGGGACTTCAATGGCGTGCTGGCCGAACTTCTCTGGGATGGACCCTTCCAACTTGGCGACGTACTCGTGGTTGGCAAAGTCTGGAGCAAACTTGGCAATAGCGTCGTAGGTTCTCCACCCGTGGGAGATCTTGGTGACGTGGTCAGCGTCGAAGTAAGGCTTGTCCTTACCGAAATCCTGCCACATCGCAGCAAGAGCTGGCTGCGAGATGATTATAGTACCATCGACGTCGAACAAGGCGGCGTTGATTTTAAGCGATAGAGGCTTCTCTGTTAGTGGCATTCTTAGTGATGTATAAGTGTGGTGATTGGTTTGTGTACTCAATTGAACAAACCCAAGAACACAATCCAAAAGTTAAAACTATTTATCGGCTCTTCATCCCCCCCCTCTATATATATATATATATATCTATATCTATAGCGAACTGTATCACAACGTCGATACGAACAGATCTTGAAGGTTCGACAGAGCCTCGAGAACGATTTTCCGAAAACGGAAATAGCAAAAAAAAAAGTAAAAAAAAAAGAAATTACGTATTACGTACTCACGTTTCTTTTTTTTTTCTGGCGTCTATTGTGTTTTTCTGATATTTCGCGCGGGTACTCATATCACTTTTGACGAAGAAGGAAAGGGGCGCGTTTTTTTCTTTTCTTTTCTGGAAACGTTGCTTTTCTCGGAAAAACTCAGTCACGTGGGGAGTTTGCAGTTTTTCCGATTTTCCTTCAAAAAACGGAAAAAATGGAGGGTTTTTCCGGCGTATATGTTCCGGGTAACCTGTTCCGTCTCGAGGCCCCAAAGAACGAAGTTTCGCGTGGCTCGAAGAAGAGCTCCCCCTCCACGAGAGTGAGGGTGTTGACATTTTAACGAAATTGCCCCGTGAGCGTGTGGTAGGCTGAACATGGGTGATTACGTTAGGTTGACAGTGGTGCAATTGAAGCAGTTGCTGAGCGAGCGCGGGCTGCCCACTGATGGGCTGAAGCATGTCTTGATCGGAAGGCTGGAAGAGTACGACGAGAACGCGAAGAGGCAGGCGCCCGCTGCAGCGGAGCCAGAGCAATTGGAGGCGGTGCCAGCAGCAGTGGAACCAGAACAGGTGGAAGCAGTTGAGCCCGTTGCACAGGAAGCTCCAGCGGTTGCGCAGCCCCCCGTTGAAGTGGCGGTCCCCTCTGGTCCTACTTCTGCAGTTCCAGAAGTGGCCAGCGGGTCCCAGAAGGAGACCCCACAGCAGATGCCAACTTCTGACCAGATCAAGAAGATGGCATTGGACCTTTTGAACAAGAAACTTTACCGTGCTGAGAAATTCGGCGCGGACGAGACTCAAACTGCAGAATTGAAGAGGTTGATCAATCGGGTTGAGAAGTTTGGGCTGGACAAACAAAACCCGTTGATGGTCGAGTTGGGGCTCGTGAAGCCCAAGCCAAAGCCAAAGCCAGCACAGCAGGGGAAGGTCGCAAAGAAGGGCGGGAAGAACCGCGCCAACAGTAAGAGACGTTGAAAATAAAAACCCCCAGCTTGTCATGTAACTATATTAGTATCTTTTACGTATTATGTGTCCCTAACAACACTTTTATCATGCAGGGCGGATAAGAAGGAATATCTGTATTTGGTGGAGCTCTCTGGTGTGACCACGGCTGCAAAGCCAGTGGAATCCCGCAAGAGGTGCGAATATCTGTATGTATATATGTGTGTGTACTGCGCTACAATGGGTGTGCGTGATAAGGCATAAGCGGGCGGGCCGTTCATATCACAGCATTTGGTGGATAGGTTGTGGGAGCGTGCCGTTGGCGAAGGACTCCTTGACTATGAGGTTGGGGAGGATCGGTTGTGGGGACACGTTGACCTGTGAGGACACAGCGCTGAGGATCTTGAGCCCGCTGACGTCGTTGCCCAGCGGTGGTAAAGTTGTCTGCTGTGTCTGTTGTGTGGGGCAGTTAGTACCGAGGTGTATAATGATTTCGTTCAATGGGTAAAGTGTTGCGTCGAACCCGAAGTCCTTGACGACGGAGCCTATCACTGTGTACAAGAACTTCAATTGCAACTCTGACCTCATTGTCGCGAACATGGGGAGAGCACTGAACAGGTGTGCTGCGAGAGTGTTATGGAAAGTCTGTTGCAGCACGGTACCCTTGTTTGGGAGGCCCCCCTGTGCGACGACAAACGCGACGGATGACCGTATGGACATATCCCCCAAGGGGACCAGATCGCGCGGTGTCACGACACTTGCATCGACTACTTTCGAGAAAGTAGTCGAATTTCTCACGTTTTGTAGTAGTTTTTGCATCAGTGTGCTGCGCGGGTTTGCACCTGCGGGGGTACCCTGTGGCAAGTTGAGCAGCTGAGTGGACACGCCTCGCAGCAGGGAAGCGTCGTTATTGATCATCGCCACTGGCGGCAACACCGGTTGTGGATGCGTCGTTACACCCAGCTGCACTCTTGGAGGCGCAGTCGCTGCGAGATCCTCTTTGCCCGGTGAGAATGGTTGCTGTTGTGGCACGTTTGTGTTCGGCGATGATAAGGACGAGAGAGATGAGAGGGGCGAGTGCTGTGGGGATGATCCGTTGGAGGAATTGGCTGACGAGGAGGACAGTCTGAGTTCTGACAGTTTCTTCTTCGATCTTTTCCTGTTCCTCCTTACGGATTGCACGGCGGCGGTGACCAGTTTCTCGAACTCCAAAGCGCTATTCTCTGGGAACTCGAATTCTTCTCTAAGCAAAGCTGCAATCTGCCTAATGTTATCATCTTGTTCTGAGGCCTTCCGCTCGCTGAGTCCGAACCTGTCTATCAGTTCCAGCCTCCGCGACGAGAACTGTTTCCACTTCTTCTCATTTGTGAACTTGAGCAACTCTCTTATTCTATGCGTAGTACCTTTCCCCATACTCGAGGATTACTGTATTGAAAAATATAATTTCTTCGGAAAAACAAAAAACAAAAAAAAAGGAAAAACAAAAAGAAGAACTATGATTCAATGAGTCGTAATGGAGAAGATGGAATCAACGGTGTGTATATATATATATTATATATACACGATCCAACCTTTCCTTGATCCAAAAAAAAATAAAACTTGCCGCGTGAAGGAAAAACACGAATACGACACGCGAGGGAGGGGTTCTTGGGCAAAAAGTCAATTACGTCGATTTGTCTCAACGACGTTCACAAGGTATAAATAACGTAATACCGTTTGTAACACGAGGGTAGGAACCAAAAACCGGTATAAAAAAAATTTTTTTGAGCCACGGGATAGTCCAAATAGGAGAGGGGGACACGAGCAGAGACAAAAGAACCGTTGCGGATCCGAGATGCAGGAAAGTCAGAAGATCCCAGAACAGCGGGGAAGACGACGGCGAAGACTCTTTCCAAGAAGCGGGCACAAGCAAACGTGTTCCATATATATACGTGTGAGTGTGTGTGTATGTTGCATGCCCTGTTAGCCGTGGAGATCCCTGTCATCGAGCGGGAACAACGACAACAACAACGCCCGAGGGGCAATGAAAAAAACGAATCAAAAAGGGCTTTACTTCACCCGCGCAGTTGGCACCAAAAAAAGAGGGCGAGAACTGCAGAGGCAGTCTCTCCCACCCACGTAATCCGTAGGCAGCGGCTGTACACACAGTACAATGCAACAACACCTCTTGGAAGACTCAGACGTGTGTGTCGTGGACCGTTGTGCCGTATAGGCTCTGAGTTGTAGTTGTTGTTGCCTCCGCTTTGTCCCTCTCTCTCTCTCTCTCTCTCCTGTCCGTCCTCTTCCCCCCCATACAAAGCGACACATTCCCCAAAGCGGGAAGCGGGGGACTGCTTAGTCACTGTGCCGTGCTGCACCCGGGGGGGGTGGCGTAGTCACCCGCGGAATTAAGGCGGGCGACGGAGAGCGGGAGAGAGACACCCGTAGAACACGGTGCTTCCGCGGAACCCTTTCGGAAAAGGACAAGCGACCAAAAAAAAGTCGGTTCTAAACCTCTCGGATCCGGAGGCGGAGGGCGCAGGGCGCAGAGAAAACGGTGAGAGATTTATTACTATCACTATATAGAAAGAATATGTACTAGTAGTAGTCGCTGTACGTCAGTTGCTTCATAACTTGCTCTTGAATTGGTCCTCGGTGACACCTTCGCCCATCGCGGCAGTGGCACTGACACCGCCTTGCGCCAACTTCAATATACCGTCGATGTACTCAGCCCCAGACCATTTCTGGTGCTTTAGCACGTCGACGCCTTCCTCCATCTCCCGTAGCTGTACGTTCTGCGCGTACGCCTTCATCCCGTTCTGGGCAAAATCGCGCGAAAAATTGTTGATCGCAAGCGCCGTGGTGTGCAACCCGGCAAGCGTGATGAATTGCCATATGTAGCCCAGTTGCCCCAAACGGTTGATGAAAGTGTACTGCTCGTCCACGGACATGGCCTTCTGCCAGTTGAAAGAGGGCGACAGGTTGTAAGCAAGCCACTTGTCAGGGTACTGCGCACGCACACCAGCGGCAAACTCAACGGCTTGCTCGTAATCTGGGTAGTTCGATTCCATCCACACTAAGTCAGCGTATGGTGCAAATGCACGAGCTCTCATCACGGCACATTGTGTACCGCCCCTGTAACGGTATAGACCCTCACGGACACGTGGTAGTTCCCAGTCGAAGAAAATTGGCTCCCCCAATAGGGATTCAGCTAGCGAGCGAGCCTCCCTGTGCGACGTCTCAGTTAGTGGCCCGACTTTCGCGTTGAACACGTCAATGATCCGTTTCTTCTCAGAGGACGACTTCGAGGATTTGTTCACTTGGTCCGCAAACGCCTCGTGGAATAACTTCAACCCTGCCTTCTCACACCACTCTTTCTCCACGCGGGCCAGTTGGTCCCCCGAGGCACCCTTGATGGCAGCTTCGTTCAAGGCCTCCACAAGGGACAACTCGATGTTCTTGTTCGTCGCGCCGACGATGAAGTAGTGGTCCCTCGTGTCAATAGTGGACGAGATCAAAGTGGCAGCCTCAGAATCGGTTCTCGCGACGATGATCAGGTCGGAGTTCATCACGTCAGCACACATACGGATCGTGACTAACCGCGAAACGTGCTCGGATACGGGGATCACACACCTCCCAGCCATGTGGCCACACTTCTTGTTCGTGGAGGTTTGGTCCTCCATGTGGATCCCAGCGGCACCGCGCTCAATGAACATCTTCGTCAACTTGTAAACGGCGGTCAACCCACCGTGGCCAGCGTCCGCGTCAGCGATGATCGGGGTCAAGTAGTCCGTAGCGGGGCCAAGCTGCTTCAATTCCTCCTCGGAGGCCGCATGTGCCCTTGCCTCCCACTGCTTACGGTCGTGGAACTGCTGCGCCTTGAACAGATGCTCCACTTTGTTGGGCACCGTGTCCATTGGGTAGTCGGCCAGATCTGGGCCTGGCTCGTTGGAAGTGGACGCAGTCGAGGAACACTGCCACCCGGAGACGTAGATCGTGTCCAAGTACTTGGCCATCTGCGTGACTTGCACCGGGTCCAGTGCACCGAAAGTTTGGGAGACGGTCTTGTTGGCGTTATGTTCCGCCAAGACACCGTACAGTTTTTGAGCGACGACTGACGATGGGTACGTTAGCGCTGGGAAAGTACCACGTCTCACGGCGATATCGCGGGCGCTGTAGATCCTCTTGGTGTGTTTCCAACGCGGTTGGGACCACCATTGCTCGATCTCTTGAGCGTCTTGGTTGATTTTCTCTTGCAAAGCTGCGAAGTTGTTAGCTTCTTTGATAGTGGGCATCTCGAATGTTGTGTGAGGATTCGATATTATCGATGGATATTCTAGCAGTAACAGTAACGAACGACACGATGGGATCAGAAATTTTACCAAGTTGTAGCACTCACTTATATAACAAATTTTATTCGACTCGAACTTCGGTGTCTCCGAGAATACGGTTAACTACATTTTTCGGTTATGTAAGAGACAGCAACCCTTTAAGAGAGGCGGTCATGAGCGAGACGGTCTCTGTTCCCTCGGCATAATGGGTTTAGTATAAGTGGTGGTAGTGGTAGTAGCAGTAGCAGTATACACACTCAGCACTCTGGGGATCTCCATTGGTCCAGCGCGGCAAGTCCCGGACGAATGGAGGAGTTTCCGAACCGGTCACCTGCCCCTAAAAAAACGGTGAAAAAAAGAGAGGAACGTTCCTGGAGCGGCGAGATCACGTGGCGGGAGGGTTCACTGGGCCCGGTGCGGATGTCCGGTGGCTCTTGGGGGGGCGTGACGGGCGGTACTGCTGAGGGGGGTCCCGCCAAGTGGGCCAGCTGGGTGTCGAGGGAGTGTGTGGGGGGGTCTTTTACGTTGTGGTAGGGGGGAGTGGGGGGGGGAGGAAAAAAAAGAGAAAAAAAAATATAACGACACCGGCAGGATTTGAACCAGCGCGGGCAGAGCCCAACAGATTTCAAGTCTGTCGCCTTAACCACTCGGCCACAGTGCCTTCGTAAAAATTTAGGAATTTTGGGTTTGTTACAAAAGTGAGTATGTTCAACTAAAACAATAGGTCTCTACGTCGCAACGACAGAATATTCTGATACGAACGAACAAACACTCGTAAGTAACAACAAAGGCATCAACTAAGCTTTATCCCTGTGTAAATATTTCGCCATTTCAGAGACGGTAGGGAGTCCATCTTAAGACTCAAGCAAAGTCACGAATATGGTTCGTTGTCGGTCGGAAACGCAACATAAGGGATCAGATAAGTGCAGCTCAGTAAACAATGTTCATGGAGCGGCGTGGAATTGTACGTTCCAACGTGGCTAGACTTTCCTGTAACATACAACACGCACGGACGCGGGACCCATGCCCCACCACTACTGAGACCTGAGTCACTTGCAATACGGCGATGCCCGTCCCTCTCAAACAGCAAATGCATCCCCTCCTCTTTAACCCCGCCCCCCCAGCGGGAGATCTGGACGGTATACAGCACTGTATAGAGTAGTGCAAACAGGCAGATCCTGAGGGACAAAGACAAACACCGCGTCCCACAGCCGCGTGTCCCCAAATGTCCCTCCCGTGTCCACCCCGTGTCCCGCCCCTTGCGGGTGCACGAAAACTGCGATTTTTTCTTCTTCTTCTGCGGGTTTTCCGTGCAGGGAGGGGGGCGGGAGAGGGACGCGCGGGGCGGACATTTCCGGAGAGATGTCCAAATCGGGGAATACCGGACATTTCAACCGTTAGATACGCAATGCGCTTACTTACTCACCCTCACTCTCTCTTTTATTCAAAGTTGGACCACTTTCTAACAAAGTCTCATGCTCCCCCCCCCCCCCTTCACCCTCTCGTTTGATTTGTTCGTGGGGTTGCAATACTACGGCTACGGCTGGTTGAACAGAGTGTCCGTTTTTGTACCCTCCCTCGTATTCTCTCCTTACTCAACGACAACCCCCCCCCCCCAGCCAACACTGTGTATATAAATAAGCTTGGATCAAGATTTCTTGTCTACACGTTTTCCTTTTCCTCTTGTACCACTTTTGTCTTTGATTACTTGTAGAATTACAGTAAGCACACACATACAATTCAATACAATACAATACAAAATGCCTAAGAAGGACAAAAAGCCAACTTTCACCAATGTCACCACCAAGTCCGGTGAGACTTTGAAAGTGTTCGAGGATCTAGACACGTTCGAAACTTTCATCAAGAACGAAACAGAGGACGACGACTTCTCGAACTTGCATTGCCAAGTCAAATACTTGCCACCTTTTGTCTTGCACCAGGCTCATGACGACCCAGAAAAGGTGAAGGACTCGGAGAACTCGCACAACAAGAAGTTCGTGAGACACTTGCACCAACACGTCGAGAAACACCTCTTGAAGGACTTGAAGCAGGCATTGAACCTACCAGATATGAAATTCCACGAGAAGAGCAAAGATGAACAGTTCGAAAAGATTACATGGCACTACGCTGAGGAAACTGAGTACCATGATAAGAAATTCAAAGTTATCGTCGAAGTCACCTGCCACCACGACGATGCATTCGTTAGCGTCGACTACAAGACTGTTCCTTTGTAAGTAACGACCAATGTGCGGGGGGGGAGCACAATTCCTTCACGTGTACATTTGTATAACTACTCTTTATGTACCCGCAAATTTTAATGATTACGATGTTATTCACTGAGCAAGAGGTACTCACAGGTAGTCGCCTGATCCATCCCTTGCTATCTCTTTCTCTTTACCAGCCTCGATGGTGAACTGCAGTCCGAGTAGGTTAACCGGTGTCGAGTGATCAAATCCAAAAAGCTGCTCTCATGATGCAACTTTCTGGAAAGTTCACATCTGGTTGAGACACCGTTCCCACACTTTAATTTGGCAAATGGAAGGGTTTGGGGGTCGGCCGACGGGACACCGACGTAACAGGGGGACATTGAAAGGGTTCTATGACACAATCCTTCCCGCAGTATCGTCTCCTGGTGCTTATACGTTTGCTAGAAAGATACGAGTTGGTTCGGCCGAATACGTTCGGCCGAATGCGTTCGGCCGATTCGGTCGGGTTACTTTGCTTTTTTGTATGGCAACAATTCTTTGCAGCATTTTCACAATAGCATGGGGGACGTGGACTTGGTTGCTGGTTCGGCCGAACCAAGGGTTTTTGTCACCTTACTGGGCTCAGCTAACACCATGGTCAAGATCATATATAAACGGCCGTGAGCTGCTTGTCAAATGCCGTCTGTCCAATTGGTTCCCCTTCGGCATTGCAGGATCTCACCAGCAAAATAGCGAACTAATCTCAAACAGAACAAAATATGAGTGTAGTCAAACAAGTACGTTTCGGTAACACAGGGATGAAGATCTCCCCCTTTATTGTTGGGTGTATGTCGTATGGTGACCGGAAACGTATCCCCTGGGTTATAGAAGACGAGGAGAAAATTTTCGAGATTTTGAAGTACTGTTACGACCACGGTATTAGGACCTTCGACACCGCTAATGTTTATAGTAACGGGGTCAGCGAAAGGTTGCTCGGTAAATTTTTGAAAAAGTACAACATTTGTAGAGAAACGGTTGTCATCCTGACCAAAGTCTACTTCCCAGTGGATGAATCTTTGGAGTCCTTCAAAATAGCTGGTGAAAATGATCCATTGACCGATGTCACTCTTTCAAACCAGAGAGGGTTGTCAAGGAAGAACATCCTTGCCAGTGTGGACAAATCTATTGAAAGATTGGGCACGTACATTGATGTTTTGCAAATTCACAGACTGGATCATGAATGTACCGGGAAGGAGATCATGAAGGCATTGAACGATGTTGTCGAAGCAAACAAGGTTAGATACGTCGGTGCATCGACAATGTTGGCAACCGAGTTTGTCGAACTTCAGATGATCGCAGACAAGTACGACTGGTTCCAATTTGTTAGCTCCCAAACTGAATACAGCTTGCTGTTCAGGGAAGACGAAAGGGAACTTTTTTCTTACACAAAGCGGAACAATCTTGCTGTTCTTCCATGGTCACCCAATGCAGGTGGGTATTTGTGTAGACCGTTAGATGCGACTACAGAAAGAAGTAACTCTGACCCATACAAAACAGAAATCACAGAGGGTGACAAAATTACTATTAAAAGAGTCGAGGAGATTGCAAAGAAGAAAAATGTGACAATGGCGATGATTTCTGAAGCCTGGGTGATGAGCAAGGGCTATAACCCTATCATTGGATTCAGTTCTGTCGAGAGAGTAAAGGAAGCAATCGAGGCCACTAAAATCGAGTTGACTGAAGAAGAAATCAAGTATCTGGAGGAACCATACCAACCAAAAAAATATTTCATTAATTGTTAGATGATTGACTTTTATATGTTATATAATTCCAACTAGATGTTTGTTTGTTTTTAATGTCTATCTTCTTTGTCTTACCCATTGGGACTGATGATTTGAGCCGGTAGGTTTTGATAATGATTGATTGCCTGTGAAACTGTTATAACAGTACAGAAATATAATTCGTTGTATGGTCCAAACGCGGTTATCAAATAAGTATGAGACGAAACATTGTCACATCAAAGCTACATTTTTTATTTTTTGTTTATGTTTTAAACAATGTTAAGGAAAAAAATGAAATTCTCACCAAATCTTTAAAGTAAAATTAAGATACACACCAAAAATAGCAAATATTTTGAGATAACTTTGCGATAGATAAGACTACTTTATATTGGCCATATAGCAGTACACTGAGAGCCTGTCTATAACTGACAGTTTACAAAAGTGGTATATGCTCACAAAACATAACAGACGAGGAAAAAATTCAGAGACATGATACGACAGCTTAGTCAAGGACTACTTTGTAATCCATTCGCGTCTATTCTGTGTTTTTTTAAGTATTGAATACCTATGGGAAATATTTAGAACTATTACCATTTGGTGACCACTTAATAATTGTACAAGAAACAAACTTCTTCTCTGCGTATGAAGGGTGGATACCATCATTTGTATGCTTACTATCTTAACATTGGAAACAAGACAAAGAGGACCCAAATCTACCATAATATATATATTATTGAACAAGTAATATAACGATGTATCACAACTCTACAGGTTTCCCTATGTTTTATTTAATATCTTTCAAAAAAGGTAAAGGAAATGCTGCAGCCCACAAAGAACCATACAGTTTACCTGCAACCTTTTTGAAAAAAATCGTTGCATTATTACACACTTTCAGTGGACTTGGAATATTCCAGGACTGCTTTTGACGGGCAAGTTCACAACCGTACTAACGGTTCATTGTTCATGTCGGTGTTCTTTGACCGTATCGAATAAAAGTCGGGTAACACTTATTGGAAGCTTTCACTATTTGTTTTTTTGCCCCTCCAATCTCAAAATTTTCATGGACGGCAATGGCCGTCTACAGCGTAGCTGGCATTTGCGCTGAGTAGGTTCGAGGTTTTAGGACAACTATCTGCACGTAGAATACAAATCTCACTGCCTAGGATTTGTATTATAACTGAGAACAGCATATTTATTAGTATTGGACACCACACGCAGAGATATTTGTGAGAAGAGACGTAGGAAGAAATGACATCACACGTAGCCAACAACATCCATTCATACCACAATAATTATGATCCGAATTTCCTCTCTGACGACGAAGAAGAGTACTGCCCGTTGTGTATTGAACCATTAGATATCACAGATAAGAATTTCTTCCCCTGTCCCTGTGGCTACCAAATTTGTCAATTCTGTTACAACAATATTAGACAGAACCCTGAGCTAAACGGCAGATGTCCGGCTTGTCGACGGAAATATGACGATGATAACGTACGATACGTTGTTTTATCTCCAGAGGAGCTGAAGATCGAGCGCGCAAACTTGGCCAGGAAGGAGAGAGAGAGGAAACAAAGGGAGAAGGAGAAAAAGGAAAATGAGTACAGCAATAGGAAACATCTGGCAGGTATGAGAGTGATCCAGAAAAACTTGGTTTATGTTGTGGGTGTTAATCCGTCTGTTCCATATGAGGAAGTATCAAGTGCTCTGAAATCGGATAAATATTTCGGCCAGTACGGTAAGATCAACAAGATTGTTGTAAACAGGAAAAATCCTCATCCGAATGACACCTATCACCACCACACTCCCGGGTATGGGGTCTACATTACTTTTGCCGCAAAAGATGATGCAGCAAAATGTATCGCACAAGTGGATGGTACCTATATGGACGGAAAACTTGTCAAAGCCGCTTATGGTACTACGAAGTATTGTTCCTCGTACTTAAGAGGCCAACCTTGCCCAAACCCTAACTGTATGTTTTTACACGAACCTGGAGAGGAGGCGGAATCGTTTAATAGGAACAACAAGCTGCAACAACAACAACAGCAAGCCCTACAACACAGCAGCTCGAACACCCCTGGGAGTGCTCATGCTGCACCATCAGCTCCTCCAAACCTTTTCAAACCCTTGGGGCACAACACTTCCAATGGCGGGTTGTCCTCCTTGAACCTTAATGGCGGATCTGCGGCACCCTCGCCTCTTCCGATCAAAACACACTTGCAGCATGATGCTGTTCATAGCGGGTCTGGTACCCCAGTGCTAACACCTGCACACTTACCAGCGGGCACCAATGCCTGGGGTGTTAGCCAATCATCAACACCTATCACTTCGCTGAACTTATCGAAAAATACGAGCACTCATAACTTACCCACTTTGGCTGATGCGTTGGGTCATCACCATCAAGAGCCTACTAACTTGGCAAACGTTTCTACAGTTCACAGTGCCAGTAGTAACAAGGAAACTAAGAAAAAGAAGGAAAACGTTAACAACGAGAAAGATCATGAGGATCCGTACGATGCGTTGAAAAGCGCAGTTTCATTTTTGGATGGCAGAATATCCTCTTTATCAAACTATGAAAGACAATCTTTCAAACTGAAACCAAATCTACTGGACACGACTACTTATAAGAACTACCCTTCGCTGTTTTCATGGGATAACATCGAGACATCCAAGAAATCGGATAACGTTTTGAGACAAAAACTGGTCGACATACTTGCCATCAAACCCGTGGACTACTCTGCCTCGGTAATCCAATTCTTGCAAAGTGTCAATGTGAGTGGGACACCATCGAACAACCCGATGCAACCCAACTACTATTCTGCGGGTGGCACCCCAAATGTTGCGACTGCGTCCATGAATCAACCACATTTACCGCAACAACAACAACAACAACAACAACAACAACCACTTCCACCACAAGGACCAACCCCTGAAAATGGGTCTACAAACTCTACCGATTTACTAAATCAACTAATAAAGGGCAGGAAGGCTGTTGTCGGCAATTGAACCCTGAATAGAGACACTGCACTTGCATTTTGTCGCCCATCGATTGCACAAGGAAACGTATATACTATGTAAAAAAAAATTATATCAAAAAAAACAATAATAACTTAATAATGAACTAATTTTGAAATTGATGCAATATTGCAGATGTTGTAGTACTTCTCCCATACAGTAGGCCCATCTGAGCGATGTCCAAATTTCCACCCGATGTTGCTGAATTATTCAGCAGAGGACCACCATTACCTTATAGGAAGCCCGTTGACTATCCACTGGAAAAACGTCGAACGAATCCAAATATAACGGGACTCACAAAATACTTGAGCTCATTGCACCAGTATAAGGAGGAATTCCCGCGCGGGACAGCTAACAAGCATCTCCGCGTGTACGAAGACGTGAAACGTGAGAAAGAGAAAGAAATGGATAAATTACGGTTGCTTTGCGAGGAATGGAAACCCGCCGAGGACCCAAATATAGCGGGGACGGATCCTTACAAAACGATATTTGTCGGGAGGTTGCCCTACGACACTACAGAACTGGATTTGCAAGGGATATTCAGTAAGTATGGGCCTGTTGATAAAGTGAGGGTGGTTAGGGATAAGTCGAACAAATCGCGAGGGTATGGATTCGTTTTGTTTGCGGACCCACAGGCGTCCAAAAGAACAATGAGGGAGACTGGTGTCCATAGGGGGATTCCAATAAAGGGGAGGACTTGCATTGTGGATTTTGAGAGGGGCAGAACAAACAGGTACTTCACACCGAGAAGATTGGGTGGTGGACTCGGCGGCAGAGGCTACACCCAGGCGCCGTCGAGATCCAGCAGGTTCGCGCCGTCGAGAGCCACTGGACCTGACCATTCCGCCGGGTTCGGCACCACACGATTCAGTCCAGATAGCGGGGAATATCGTACGGAAAGATACGCACCATCCTCTGCTACGGCCGCAAGAGGCCCCAGCAGGTACAATACCCAGCCGCAGCCGGTGCCATCCGAGCAGCAGCACAGGGCAGGGGGGGAATTTGCACCTGCTGTACTATACAAGTCAAGAACTGCGCGAACAAGACCCACCGCTTCCGACCCCGAAGATCCCGGTATGGATTACTGAAGCGTACCCGACGAGACAACAAGATAAAACAAGCAAACAAACTAGCATGTGTAGCTAGTGCATACGGTACGGCCAATTGTATAAAGCATCCCCCCTCCACCAAATGTAACCAGTGCCGTCAGTACTCTTCAAGAAACTCCGGACCAGCCAGGCTCATCATCGCCAGCTGCCTCACAGCTGAAGCGGGCATCCAAAAGCCCAATTGGTCACCCAAACACCCGCGTTTCTGCACATTCCGGTCTCGCTTTCGACTGCACTTAACGCCCACTGAAAATTTTTCCGTTTCTCGCTGTTTTTTCCGACGCACAAAAACATGACCGTTAAGTGAATGAGTCAGCGACGTCCGCGTATAAAACTGCAGTGACGAGTTGTATCTGATTTTTGCAAAGTGCGGGAGACTCGCTGTCCATTTCCATTAGAGACACATTTAAAGGTGTCTCGATAGTGGTACACATCGCGTACGAGTCAATTACAATTGGATAGAAGACCGTTCTACACTGCTAATGCCATACCCTAGCATTCTTGCCTCTGCGAAGAGATCTGCCTCGAGTAGATCCGTACAGAGGTTGTCCTCTGTGCTGTCGAGCAGAAACGTTGCAGCGTCGCTTGTGCAAGCTTTGCCCACCAACAACAGCTTGGTGTTCACCAGGAAAAAAGTCGGGTACTCTAAGAGGTTCATCTCCTCAACGAATGGTGTGGGGACCTCTGGGACACGGTCCACAGTGATCCAACTACTGAATAATATCAGTACAAAGAGAGAGGTGGAACAGTACCTCAAGTACTTCACCTCGGTGTCCCAGCAGCAGTTTGCCGTCATTAAAGTCGGCGGTGCCATCATCAGCGACAACTTGCCCGAACTGGCATCGTGTCTCGCTTTCTTGTACCACGTTGGGTTGTACCCGATCGTGCTTCATGGTACGGGGCCACAGGTTAACGGGAGACTCGAGGCTCAGGGGATCGAACCGGACTACATCGACGGTATCAGGATCACAGATGGACAAACCATGTCCGTCGTTAGGAAATGCTTCCTGGAACAGAATTTGAAACTGGTGACCGCTTTGGAAAAGCTGGGTGTTAGGGCGAGACCCATCACCTCAGGTGTCTTCACCGCTGAATACTTGGACAAAGAGAAATACAAACTTGTTGGTGAGATTACACACGTCGCCAAGGAACCCATCGAGGCCTCCATCAAGGCCGGTGCTTTGCCCATTCTGACGTCGTTGGCCGAGACCCCCTCGGGCCAGATGTTGAACGTCAATGCGGACGTCGCTGCTGGTGAACTGGCGCGTGTATTCGAACCTTTGAAGATCGTGTACTTGAATGAAAAGGGCGGTATCATCAACGGTGAGACCAAGGAGAAGATCTCTATGATCAACCTAGATGAGGAGTACGCTGATCTGTTAAAGCAGAGCTGGGTTAAGTACGGAACAAAGTTGAAGATCAAAGAGATCAAAGAACTATTGGATTACTTGCCAAGGTCATCGTCTGTCGCCATCATCAACGTCCAGGACCTACAGAAGGAACTGTTCACGGATTCTGGTGCCGGTACCATGATTAGAAGAGGTTACAAGCTAATCAAGAGATCATCCCTGGGAGAGTTTCCCTCCATTGACGTTTTAAGAGGGATCCTGGAGAGAGACGAAGAGATTGCCTCCGGTAAAGAATCCGTTGCCGAGTACTTGAAAGTACTAGAAAAGAGTGATTTCACAGCATACTCCGATGAACCGTTGGAGGCTTTCGCTGTTGTCATCAGGAACGGTGCCTCCAATGTCCCAAGAGTCGACAAGTTCATCTGCACGGACTCTGCATGGCTAAACAACGTCACCGACAACGTCTTCAGCGCTCTGAACCGCGACTTCAAGTCGTTGCAATGGATAGTCAATGAAGATGACCCAAACATCGCGTGGCATTTTGACAAGTCACAAGGTTCTTACTTGAAGAACGGGAAAGTTCTATTCTGGTATGGGATCAACGACTTGGAGACCGTTTCCAATTTGATCAGTGAATTTGTCAAAAACTCCAAATTTGTCTCTACAGCCTCGAGTTCCTCTGGTGTCTTTGCCTCGGGCAAGTCGGCGAGAAACTACTCCACACGGTCTACCCCTAAGCCAGAAGGTACCAACACGAAGAAGGGCCGCATTGCTCTGATCGGGGCCAGAGGCTACACTGGCCAAAACATAACTGCGTTGATCAACAACCATCCACACTTCGAAATTGCACACGTATCTTCCCGTGAATTGAAGGGCCAGAAGTTGCAAGGTTACGCGAAGGGCGAGGTCATCTACGAGAACTTGCAACCAGAAGATATCAAGGCGTTGGAGTCCAAAGGTGGTGTTGATTTCTGGATTATGGCTTTGCCAAACAATATCTCTGAACCAATAGTTCGGGCCATTGAAAGTGTCGCTGGTGGGAAATCCAAGATTTTGGACTTGTCCGCTGACCACAGATTTGTTTCTGAGACTGAATGGGCGTACGGTCTTCCTGAATTGAACGACAGGGAAAGAATCAGTAACACGAGGAAGATTTCCAACCCTGGTTGCTACGCCACTGGATCTCAATTGACCATCTCTCCACTGACCGATTATATTAACGGGTTGCCCACCGTGTTTGGCGTCTCCGGTTACTCTGGTGCTGGTACGAAGCCATCCCCCAAAAACGACCCCAAGTTTTTGAAGGACAATCTGATCCCTTACGCTTTGACCAACCACATCCACGAGCGTGAAATTTCTCATCGGATTGGTAAAGAGGTTGCCTTTATCCCACACGTTGGCGAGTGGTTCCAAGGGATCTCTCTGACCATTTCAATCCCAATTAAGAAGGGTTCCATTACGTCCTCTGATGAAGTGAAGCAACTTTACAAGAAAT
The DNA here is from genome assembly GCA_030705205.1 of Huiozyma sinensis. Classification (NCBI taxonomy): domain Eukaryota; kingdom Fungi; phylum Ascomycota; class Saccharomycetes; order Saccharomycetales; family Saccharomycetaceae; genus Huiozyma; species Huiozyma sinensis. The sequence goes on from JANIWX010000039.1 coordinate 74,064, forward strand.
TCTACGAGGGTGAAAGACTGGTCAAAGTCATTGACGATATACCACTGGTGAAGGACATCAAGGGGACGCACGGTGTCGTGATTGGCGGGTTCAAATTGAGTGATGCGGGCGACAGGGTCGTCATCTGCGCCACCATTGACAACTTGCTGAAGGGTGCCGCCACGCAAGCGATTCAAAACATGAACTTGGCCATGGGATACGGTGAATATGACGGTATTCCAAGCGACAAGATCTTGTAAATCGTCACCAAAGAGACTAATAGATATTGTAATCGTTTATATATAACGTGTGAGTAGTAACACGCACAGCTTGTACTTAATTACCCGCACTGTTGTTAAGATAGCAGAAACCAATTTTTTTTTTCCATTTTTTTTGAATTCGAAACAATCTGGGTTGTGTGGCCCCTTTAGCCGTTTTTCGAACCAGCTTGGAGGCTGTCAATGTCGGGTACTGTACTGCCAGAACACTTCAAATATTCGAAGTACATAGCCCAATACGATGACTGACTGGAGAAGAATTGACATTGATGCTTTTGATCCGGAAAGCAGGTTGAAGACTGAAGATTTGCTACCACCGTACACGACGCAAGTTACACTTGCGGATCTTCAACCCAAGATTACTCAGCTACGTAATCTGTCGACTAGCGGGGACATCAGTGCTGCTGTTCAATTGGCGACGCAGGACCCGCCTTACAGTGCTGACGACCCCACTAAGGCTGCGTACTTCCAAGCCGTGCTGGATACGCTGTCGCAAGTGAGACAGGCCGACATTGCCAACATAGTGAAGCAGCTGTCCCTCGACCAAGAGGTTGTCCTTGTGAAGTATCTATATAAAGGTATGTCTGTTCCCGATGGCCAAAGGCAGGGTGGTATCCTGCTGGCGTGGTTCGAGAAACTGACACAGGCCAGTGGTTTAGCACCAATCACGCACTACCTATCCGACAGAAGAACCGTGTGAGCGTCACTAAACTACATAACTTTTACGCAATCAAGAAACAATACATACTTTTCCAATCAGAAACTAAACGGGTCGTTCCCAGACAGACACACCCAAGCTATGGAACCACCTGCTGGTCTCCCGGACAACCGCCTGTCCGTATCCGTATCCCGTAGCAACCGTATTAGTAAGTATAAACTCAATTCTACGTGCACCTCCCCCCCCCCCCCATCTCCTCTTTTTCGCGTTTATTACCTTCCACGTACATGCCCTGTACGGGAAACAAGACGCGTAAACAAGAGCAGAACCCAGACCCCACGGCACACGCAGTCCAGACGCGTAAAGTGTGTCCCTTTTCGGAAATGGCGCAGCGACGCGTCTCGTTCTCACGTTTCTTTTTATTTCCCTCTTTCGGTCACGAGATGCAGCGTTCGCTCTCCTCACACACAATAGATGAAGTCCCTCAGTAACGTATATACAGATGAAGGGCGCACGCAGAGAGTCTAAAAGGAAATAGTTTTGCTGCCAAAAATCACGAAACTTTGGAACTTAAAGACCGGTGCAACAGTGGGGGGAAACAAGAAGAAGAATAAGAGGAAGAAGTTACGCGTCTCAGGTGTAAGTTTCTTTTCTTTTTCCTTTCTTTCCCTTTTGATTACGAATCACGTACTACTGGGAAAGTACTCTGTTAGGTTATTTTTTTCCCATTCCACTGTTCCTCTGCGTCTGTGTCTGTTGGCTGTTTCAGCATTTCGATATATAAAGATCGGCTTCTTTTCAGAACTTTGATCCATATTTCTCATCTGTGCTCTCTATTTCGTCTTTAGTATATCTGTTTCTTTTCTTTACTGGTTAGAGTGAACCAAGAATAGATATAGACAGACCAAACCTCATACAAGATAGCAATGTATGTTATAAAAAGAGACGGTCGCAAAGAACCTGTCAAGTTTGACAAGATTACCGCGAGAATCTCGCGTCTCTGTTACGGGTTGGACCCACAGAGGATCGATGCCGTCAAAGTCACGCAGAGAATCATCTCAGGTGTCTACGAGGGTGTCACCACGTCGGAACTGGATAACTTGGCCGCTGAGACATGTGCTTACATGACCACCGTCCACCCGGACTACGCCACTTTGGCAGCTAGAGTGGCCATCTCTAACCTGCACAAGCAGACCACCAAGCAGTTTTCCCAAGTCGTCGCGGATCTGCACGATTACATCAACCCGGCCACTGGCAAACACGCTCCCATGATCTCCGATGAAGTCTACGACATCGTCATGAAGAACAAAGACGCGATCAACTCCGCGATAGTCTACGACAGAGATTTCCAATTCAACTATTTCGGGTTCAAGACTTTGGAAAGATCGTACTTGTTGAGAATCAACGGTCAAGTCGCAGAACGTCCACAACATTTGATCATGAGAGTCGCTTTGGGGATCCACGGGGACGACTTGGAGTCCGTCTTCGAGACTTACAACTTGATGTCCCTAAGATACTTCCTACACGCCTCCCCAACTTTGTTCAACGCCGGTACTCCAAAGCCACAAATGTCCTCTTGTTTCCTGGTCGCCATGAAGGATGACTCCATCGAAGGTATCTACGACACTTTGAAAGAGTGTGCTTTGATCTCCAAGACCGCAGGTGGGATTGGGTTACACATCCACAACATTCGTTCCACTGGCTCCTACATCGCCGGTACTAACGGTACCTCCAACGGGTTGATTCCAATGATCCGTGTCTTCAACAACACGGCCCGTTACGTGGACCAAGGTGGTAACAAGAGACCAGGTGCATTTGCCCTGTACTTGGAGCCATGGCACGCAGACATCTTCGATTTCATCGACATCAGAAAGAATCACGGTAAGGAGGAAATTAGAGCTAGAGACTTGTTCCCAGCTTTGTGGATTCCTGACTTGTTCATGAAGCGTGTCGAAGCTAACGAAGATTGGACTTTGTTCTCACCATCCTCGGCTCCTGGCCTATCGGACATCTACGGTGATGAATTCGAAGCCTTGTACACCAAATATGAAAGAGAGGGCCGTGGTAAGACCATTAAGGCTCAAAAACTTTGGTACTCTATTTTGGAAGCACAAACTGAAACTGGTACCCCATTCATGATCTACAAGGATGCTTGCAACCGGAAGAGTAACCAGAAGAACTTGGGTACCATCAAGTCCTCTAACTTGTGTTGTGAGATCGTCGAATACTCAGACCCTAACGAAACTGCCGTCTGTAACTTGGCCTCCGTCGCACTACCAGCGTTCATCGAAACCTCAGAGGACGGTACCTCCTCCACTTACAATTTCAAGAAACTACACGAAATCGCTAAAGTTGTCACCCGTAACTTGAACAAAGTTATTGACCGTAATTACTACCCTGTTCCAGAGGCTAGAAGGTCGAACATGAGACACAGACCAATTGCTCTTGGTGTCCAAGGTCTGGCCGACACTTTCATGCTGCTAAGATTGCCATTCGAATCTCCAGAAGCCCGTTTGTTGAACGAACAAATCTTCGAGACCATCTACCACGCTTCCCTAGAGGCCTCCTGTGAGCTGGCTCAAAAGGACGGCACCTACGAAACTTTCAAGACCTCTCCAAGTGCTCAAGGTGTTTTGCAGATGGACATGTGGAACGCCAAGCCATACGGTATGTGGGACTGGGACACTCTGAGAAACGACATTGTCAAGCACGGTTTGAGAAACTCGTTGACCATGGCCCCAATGCCAACTGCCTCCACCTCTCAAATTTTGGGTTACAACGAGTGTTTCGAACCAGTCACCTCGAACATGTACCAACGTCGTGTTCTATCCGGTGAGTTCCAAGTTGTCAACCCATACTTGCTACGTGACTTGGTAGACCTGGGTGTTTGGAATGAAAGTATGAAGCAACATTTGATTACCGCCAACGGTTCCATTCAATCTCTGCCAAATATCCCACAGGAATTGAAGGACCTATACAAGACCGTTTGGGAAATCTCTCAGAAGCAAATCATCAACATGGCCGCCGACCGTTCCATCTACATTGACCAATCGCACTCCATGAACCTGTTCCTACAGGCCCCAACCATGGGTAAGATCACAAGTATGCACTTCTATGGGTGGAAGAAAGGTTTGAAGACTGGGATGTACTACTTGAGAACCCAAGCTGCCTCTGCTGCTATTCAATTCACCATTGACCAAACCGTTGCTGACCAAGCCGGTACAACCATCGCTGACATGGCTAACTTGAAGCGTCCAACGTACAGTTCCGCTTCCCCAATCTACACGCCAAGTGAACCTCGCATAGAAGACCTTTCTGCTTCAAGACCAACTTACAATTCTGCTCCAAAGGAGAATGAAGATACCGTAGAACCAGCTGACAAGAGGGAGCAGCAAGCCGCTTCTTCTCAAACTAGCTCCTTCAGACATTCTTCTCCAACTCCATCGAACGAATCCGCCAAGATTGAGGACTCTCAGCCGGTCACTCCAATCACGTCCATCCCAACAGCCACAGAGGACAAGAAGCAACCAGATAGCTCCAAGGAGGCAAGTGAAGAGAAGGAATTTGACATTTACAACGCTAAGGTGATTGCATGTGCGATCGACAAGCCAGAGGCCTGTGAAATGTGCTCTGGTTAGTATGCATACTTGCTAACTTTTCCAGTCAATTTCTCTTTCTTTTCGCAGTTTATCTGTTTCTAATGGGTTTATTTCACGGTGTATCTTTCTATCTAATCTAATATGTTTAAGGACGGCTTAGTCGTACTAAAATCGCAATATCCTTCGATGTATAGTTAATTTCTGTCATATATAATATAAAGCAAAAATATCAATAATATAACTACGATTTTTCAGTGTAAGATGGCCAATAGTCACTGTGGACGAATATGAAAAAAATAAACCAAGTCACTGCTGTAGAAAGGGTGCACTTCGTCTTTGAATTGAAGAAATATTCGCTTACCGTGTTGAATCAGAGTACACTAAACAGTGAAACATTCTCTTGAAACATACCTGCGAATCCTTAAAGTCCCATTTAATGAGAGATGGCAATCCTTCCGCAGAATGTATCAGAGCTACTCAAAGATGATCTGTCGCTGGACAGGGTAAGGGATATCAAAGAACAACTGATCAAGCAGAACTCCACAACTGAGTACCAATTAAGCAAGGAGTCTTCCAAGTACCTTGGTTACATCGAAGAGGCCTTTAAAATGCTCAACGTTTCACAGAAATCTGTAAACTCCGTTCGAGAATCAATTTCGGACGTCAATAAGCTAAGCGAGGAAAACAAAACGTCTATCAAAAGATACGAAATCATCAGTGAAGCCACAGAACTCTTCGAAACGATTAAGACCACTTCAGCAATCTATGAAAGAATTGTCAAATTTGGCGCCCTCATAGATCAGCTAAATCACATGCTCGATGAGGAACTGGACGGGGATGCCTTAGAGACAGATTGTCCCTCTCTGTTACAGATTCATTATTTGATAACAATGGCCCGGAATTTCCAGGATCATGTATCAGCGATGGCCAGTGTTTCTACTGATGATGTACAGAGAACCGCAAGCAAGATTTTTGCTCGTGTTTCCGGTGTCACCACGAAATTCGATCAACTGTTAGAGTCACTCATCTACGATATAGTAGAGATAGCCAGGGGAGAAAATACATCACTTCCTATGAGGATTTTCAAAGTGATAGATGTAGAGGAGCGAGAAGATATTAGAATTATGGCTATCAGGAACATTATAAAAAAGAAAGAGATTGAAGCCAAGAAAATGAGCGTTAGAAAATTGCCAAATTCTTCGTCGGTGCTGAGTAAAAGTTTGGACGATGCTGGTGAAGACGAAGACAATTATCCAACTAATAAAGGAATATACACCGAATTGCTAAATGGTACAATAAGCACCAGAACCTTACCGCGTGGATACCGGACGTTTTTTCACAATAAGCTAAAACAATCCATTCAAGATATGTTTGTCGAGGTGCGTAAGACATATTCTGGGGATAAGAAGTTCGAGGTTTTGAATAACTTAGATTGGGTTTTCAATGAGTTGATAGTTGTTAAGTCCATCCTCGTCAACTACACCCCACCACATTGGAATATTTTCCAGGTATTTTACGAATTATATTATGCTGAGCTGAACATGCTCATTAATGAGCTGGTTGAGGCAGAACCAGAAACTCTGATCATTTTGGATATTCTAGATTATGATAGGTCGTTCCAAGCGCATTTGGTGGCCGAATTTGGATTTCAAAAGAAGGAGGCGAAGAGTATCATTGGAGCAGAACAGAGAGAAACACTCTTCACAGATTATTTGAACCTGATATTGGAAAAGATGAAAGAATGGGTTGCCAATTTGGAGAAGGCAGAATTTGACGTATTTTTGGAGAGATCTACTCCACCACACGTCGATTCTGAGGGGTTGCTATTCCTCGACGGGACAAAGACCTGTTTCCAAATGTTTACCCAACAGGTAGATGTTGCATCAGGTTCGAATCAAGCGAAGATTCTAGTGGGTGTTATTCAAAGGTTTGTCATCTTGTTGTTGGAGCGTCAAAAATTATGGACTAGTAAGATTAAAGAAGAGGTGAAGAAACTATTAAAATTCAATGAATACTATGATGAAGATCCACAAAACATACCAGAGGAGGTACAAGTACCAGGTGGGTTGATTGAATACCTTGTCGCGATCTCCAATGACCAGATGAGAGCTGCTGATTACATGATAGCGATTACGAAAAAAAACTCTGAGCTTGTTAGTAAAGTTTGGGTCAAAGACATTGATCGTTCCGCGGACAAAGCACTGGATTCCTTTGCTGATTTGGTGAAAGAAAGTTGTATGGGATTAGTGCATATTATATTTGATGACTTGAAAAAGCCTTTCAGTGAGATATTCAGCAAAAGCTGGTACGCTGGGAACCAGGGGAAACAAATATCTGTCACGCTAAACGAGTATTTGCTTGAGATAAGACCGCAGATGAGTACGATTGTGTTCATTACGTTCTTGGGCCTCGTTATTGATGAAACCTTCTTTAGGTTTGTGGATGCGTTAAACTTCGGACATTCCTTCAAGACGAAGGGGAACAAGTTTTTGGAGTCCATGAAGCGTGACTTCGAAGTCTTTTACAGCACGTTCGAGAAGTTCGTTGAGCCCGAGCAGAGGGATGAGCTGATCGTTAAGAAGTTTACTGTGACGAAATATTTCATGGACCTAAGTTGCGGGCCGGTGGATACCGTGCCGGAAGTGTGGGCCGAGATGATTGGCAGCTACCCGGAGACCCCAATTGATTTCCTGGAGGCTATATTGAGGTGCAGAAAGGATGTAGACAGTTCTCAGCGGAAACGGATGGTTCTTCAAGGTTCGGAATTAGTACAGGGCCCAGAAGTCGAACGCACAGTGATTGAGCTGCAAGCAAGCGGTGAACTATCTTTCATTGGCCGTTTCAGATTGAGGGCGTCACATTGATGATATATACGGGACAGACAACTATACAGAAATACGACACAACAGCTAATCTCTTCTTTCTTTCTTTTTTTGTTGGCAGGTCGATCACTGGCGTAGCCACAAGACTGTAACCAAATATTTGACGACCGAGCCGCCGTCTTCGTAGGTGAACTCCTGCACATGGAAGCCATCTCTTTTGGCATTCCACGATGCACCGATCGTGTTGGAGATTCTGAGATCAGGGTTCCCAGCAACACTCACCGTCGAGACGGTCACTATGTACTTGTAGAGAGATGACTCTGCCTGCAACGCGGTGAGAGTCCCACGGATCAATTGACCCTTCACACTCTGCTCATCGTGCCGGGTCTCGGGGGTGATTTTCTGATACACCGCATCAATCAATTCGACCAGTTTCTCCTTGGCTAGTGGGCCGTTGCTGGACTTACCTTCCCCTACCTCGACCAGCATGTTATGTAAAGTAATCGGAGGGTACACTCACTCTGCAACGGCGACCGGTGGAACCCTCCCATCATCAAACCTTTGGGTGGACCTGCAACCAAATGCCCGTTGCAGCAGTCAGAATAGGGTAATAATCGCACGTGCTTCAACATTTTCTGAAAGAAGCGAAACGGAGACCTCTTGAACGGCGAAGTTGATCACAAACATGTGTAGAAAAGTATATATGTGTGTGGGTTATCGCACTTACTCATATCTGATTTGAGACCTTGCTGTACACTGTAATAGTAGTCGCAACAGAGATTTGCTAATATACCGTTTGCACATTGCTAAAATATTGCTTCACCAACAATGTCTAGTGCTCCGCTGTTACAGAAGACACCGGGTAAGAAGATTGCTCTGCCCACGAGGGTGGAACCGAAAGTGTTCTTCGCTAACGAACGTACGTTTCTGTCATGGCTGAATTTTACGGTGATGTTGGGGGGTCTCGGCGTCGGTCTACTGAATTTTGGGGATAAAGTTGGCCGGATCAGTGCTGGCCTGTTCACCCTTGTCGCTATGGGCACTATGATCTACGCCCTCGTTACATATCACTGGAGAGCGTCTGCTATAAGAAGGAGGGGGTCGGGCCCCTACGACGATAGGCTGGGCCCGACCCTGCTGTGTTTCTTTTTGCTACTAGCAGTGGTGATCAATTTCATACTAAGAATGAAATACAACATGAGCGACCCCCAAAGCTCACTGTGAGAGAGAGAGAGTCAAGTCAAGCATATGCTCCCAGTTAACATGTCTGCGCATACGTAAATACATATATGTATACACCAAGGAAATAACCCGCAGTATTCAACAAGTATGGAAGGGACACTTCACAAGAATATACTACGTCATCTCCTCGGTGGACCCAAAAGAAACAAACAAGATCCAATAGGTTAGACCATTGAGACCGTGGATGTTGGCAAAGGTAGAGCTTCTTTTTGTCCGGAACGGAAAACGAGGGTGTCTGCCACCTTCCTTCCACGGCAAGAGTAGGTTAGTCCGATACCGGTTGCCGGAACCGGCGAAGTTGGTGCAAGATTCTGGGAGAAGTTTGTACACTCTTCTGAGACAGCCGTTTGGGTAACAAGAACTTTGGTGGGCGGGATCGAGGCCGCGAACGGCACATACGAACTAAACAGGCTGTCCCGGCTCGTGCTCTGCACCACATTTCCCGCTCTCATACACTGTGTGAGTCCCGTTTTGATCTAACTCTTGGCAATTAGTCTTTACAAACCGGCGCATGCGGCACTGAAAAAATAAAGAGGACCAAGTACTCCTGATGAGTTTGTTCCTTCTCCTATAATGGTTCTATACTCGAGCATTATTTTGCTTGCGCATCTTCTCTACGAACAAGTACATAATTTTTCACTGCGCTCGGACGGTACGCTCCATACTACCCCCCACCTTTTCATCCTCTCCTCATCTCTTCTCCCTCTTCTTCTAGCACCCCACTATCTGACTCATCGCAGATACGCCCGGTTGAGTTTATGCATATTCTCAACCGCAGCTTACTTCAGAACAGTTATGCCTACGTAGACATATATAACAAGGCACAGTTTGACGTGCGTTATGTGCCTGAATTGCTATGGTAAGCTTATTTGTAGTGTGGTCTCAACATAGGGCAACAATCCAGAGAGGTAAAGACACTACATGATGTTTTCTACCACCAAAAGCACCAGTGCTCTCCTTTCTAAAAGGGTGTTGCGCTTGTACTCATCCGTTTCGAACTCTCTTTTCAAAGATGTGACGCTTCCTACTGGGAGGGTATACAAGCAGCCAACAGGACTGTTCATCAACGGTCAATTCGTGCCATCTCAAACGGGTAAAACTTTTGAGGTCATCGACCCCTCCACTGAAAAAAAGATAGTGGATGTCAGTAAAGCAGGTGTCGAGGACGTGGACATTGCCGTTAAACACGCTAAGGCCGCTTTTGAAAAATGGTCCCAAGAGGACCCAGAGACTCGCGCAAGAGCCCTGTTCAAACTGGCTGACTTGGTAGAGGAGAATGCGGAACTGCTATCAGAAATTGAAACTATGGACAACGGTAAATCTCTAATGTGTGCCCGCGGTGATGTGGCCCTCGTTTCCAAATACCTGAGATCGTGCGGTGGATGGGCCGATAAGATATTCGGGAAAGTCATTGACACAGGTAAGGACCATTTCGCTTACTCCAGAAGAGAACCGCTCGGCGTCTGTGGCCAGATCATACCATGGAATTTTCCTCTACTGATGTGGTCTTGGAAAATCGGGCCTGCTTTAGCCACTGGTAATGCCGTAGTTTTGAAACCCGCCGAAACGACTCCATTATCCGCGTTGTTTGCATCCAGCTTATGTGGCAAGGCCGGTATCCCAGCAGGTGTCGTCAACATCGTGCCAGGTGCGGGCAGAGTCATCGGTGAGAGATTGTGTACTCACCCTGACATCAAGAAGGTTGCATTCACAGGATCGACCGCTACCGGTCGCACGATCATGAAGAATGCCGCAGACACTATCAAAAAAGTTACTCTAGAGTTGGGTGGTAAATCTCCAAATATCGTCTTTGCCGATGCCAATATTGATAAAGCTGTCAAGGATATTGCATATGGGATCTTTTACAACTCTGGTGAAGTCTGTTGCGCAGGCTCCAGAGTGTACGTTCAGGACTCTGTCTACGAAGAAGTGTTGGCAAAATTCAAGGAATACACAGAAACTTTGAAAGTCGGCGATCCGTTTGACCAAAACAACTTCCAAGGTGCTCAAACTTCTAAGGCTCAATTGGACAAGATCCTGAAATTCGTTGACATAGGTACCAAGGAAGGTGGTCGTGTCGTAACAGGTGGTACCAGAGTTGGGGACAAGGGATATTTCATTAGACCAACTATTTTCGCTGACGTTAAGGAGGATATGTCCATTGTGAAAGATGAAATTTTCGGACCAGTTGTCACTGTTTCGAAATTCTCCACTGTTGACGAGGTAATTAAGCTGGCTAACAACTCTCAGTACGGGTTAGCCGCCGGTATCCATACCAAGGATATCAGCAAAGCAATCGAAGTTTCCAACCGTGTCAAGTCTGGTACCATCTGGATTAACACCTACAATGCATTCCACCAAAATGTTCCATTTGGTGGGTTTGGTCAATCTGGTATTGGTCGTGAAATGGGTGAAGCCGCTTTGGATAACTACACTCAGGTGAAATCGGTTAGAATGGCTATCGACAGATCAAGCCTTTGAACTAATGGTAGATCAATAAGCTTAACGTGGGAGTTACTCCCTACTACCCATCTCAAAAAAACAAAACAAAAAAACACAAGAATTGGCTCGCACAGTAGTGTTTGGCACTACTGGCGAATAAAACCAAACAACAACAACAACTATTCAACCTGAATATTTACGAAGTAAAGTCAGGAACTTATCAAAACTCGTAACTATCATTACATGAATAATGTAATTACATTCCATTTTTGCATAACAAAATTGTGAGGAGTCTAACCTCTTCTCATAACATACATATATCCGCATTTGTACCGGAAAGTACTATGCTCATCTATATACATACACAATATCATTCAATATAGATTCAGAAATATTCGATATTGACAAAGTGACAAGTTAGAGCAGCTCCAAGCGCAGTACCACTGTAAGCCTTAACAGTTTAGTAAAAATGACTGTATTGTACACCCATACACCCACAAACCATTTCGAAAAAGGTTCTGAAAATATTTTGAAATATTCATATCCAAAGAGGAAATTGGTCTGAAAGAGAAATGCGAGCCTGGAGAAGCTCTTTTTTTGGCAGACTTGTAGGAAGAGGCCAAAGAGGCTCCCCGCCTAGCTCCTTCTGGACAGCGCGCTTTCACGGGCGGTGGGGGCGGCTTCTTCTGAACAGAGCGGACGCTGAATATTATTTTTTCTTCTGCTGTGCGCGCCAGCTATGGAACCGGTAAAACTTGTATGGCGATGAAATTTCAATATTATTGAATTAGCACTATCTTAAAACACATTTGGACTCATAGACCATAGAAAACCAACATAGAAATGGTATGTGAACGTTTAATATGATGGAGATGGAGCGTAGGGTGGAATGCTGTCAAAAGTGCCCTTGCTAAGAAATGTTGACGACTCCGAATAGACTTTTCCATTCATTATAAAGTTGAACAAGCAATGTTGAATGTAAGACAAGCTGAGCACACTCGTGTTCAATATCTTCTAAGCTACGATTGTTGTACAAGATTCTCTGATCAAATGCACTTTTTTTACTGCACATCGACGTTCCACTACAAAGTTTGCCCTTACCACAATTTACTAACATAGTTACTTCTATCAACATATTTTGATGAATATTTTATCACAGTCTGACTCTGTCACTATCCGTACTAGAAAGGTTATTTCCAACCCTCTTTTGGCCAGAAAGCAATTCGTCGTTGACGTCTTGCACCCAAACAGAGCCAATGTCTCCAAGGACGAACTAAGAGAGAAGATCGCTGAGGTCTACAAGGCTGAAAAGGATGCCGTTTCCGTTTTCGGTTTCAGAACTCAATTTGGTGGTGCCAAGTCCACTGGGTTCGGTCTAGTCTACAACTCTGTTGCCGATGCCAAGAAGTTTGAACCAACCTACAGATTGGTCAGATACGGTTTGGCTGAAAAGGTCGAGAAGGCCTCCAGACAACAAAGAAAGCAAAAGAAGAACAGAGACAAGAAGGTCTTCGGTACCGGTAAGAGAAGAGCGAAGAAGGTTGCCCGTCGTAATGCTGATTAAAACGGTTGAATTTAAGATACTCACCACGTTTTTCTTTCATTATTCATTGTGTTTTCGATCGCCAAACCACTATGTTAAATTACTAAAATAATTATGTATTTCCTATAATCTCTCTAGTGTGTATAAAGGAGATAAAAATAGCACTTAAACCCATTAGCATACTTTGTCCAGATGTTTTGTCGCGCGAGGCAATGTTTCGGTCAATCTTCATCACCACGTACAATGAGAGGTCTTTAGAGGGGACACATAAATTAATGTACCTTACACGTGACTGTTTTTTTTTCCTTTTAATTGACATCAATAAAAACGAGCATTAACCCAACTGACAAGATCCCAGCTCACATACCTAACCTCGAAGAAGAGCAAGCATGATGTTGTTTGGTTTGGGTAAGCTCTTCTATGTTATACTGCTACTGGTTAACTCTATTGCGGTTCTGAGCGAGGAGCGTTTTTTGAGTAGAAGTATGAATTTGTGATTAGAGAGGTCTCATTATTTGAGTGCTATTTTTCATTTACTAACGTTATATCGGTACATTATTATTATAGTTGGTTTTGGTAGAAGTTCCAGCGATACGGCCGTATTTGGTCAACAGGAGGGAACAGCGAAGTCAAAGGTTGTTCAACTAATTGGAGCTGTTCAGACTTTGCTAAGAAGTATGTTTTGAAAGTCTTAGGAAAGACCTTTTTTTTCGATCTCCGTTGAGTTTGAAGCGAATCTACTAACACACTTTATTATTATTATAATATTATTAATCTGAATAGTACCTCTTATTGGTATCAATCTGCTAGTGATCGTCTATGAATTACTGTTAGGTTGAATGCAATACAACGTTATTGAACATAAATCGTTAAAAAACTTCCATATATAAAAAGGAATTTATAATGATTTTTTACTTGTATATTAACAACAAATACATATAGCTGTGCTGCTAATTATTTGCATGGCAAATGTGCTAATGACGGCTCAAGTCAACTTTGTAACAAGTTGTTCTAGTTCCTCCATTTTTTCACTAAGGAACTTTTCCACAATGGGTATATGGGTAATTTTCTCCTGCAGGTGGGTCAACGACTCGCCCCGCTTCATTGGGAATGCAACATTCTGATCCTTCAAATTGTCGTTCATATTCAACTTGAAATAGTACAACAGACAATCATAAATGAACAAAAACTGGTTGATATTTTGTACCATGGAGATCCGTTGTTTTCTAAAAATATTGATTGTCCATGATATCGGATCATATGTGGAAGAACCTGTTGCAGGGTAGTGATTTTGTAGAATATTGAATGTAGGTAAATTGGAAAGAATGGAATCGACGGTACACCAGGTACCTGTCCTACCACAACCAGCAGAACAATGCACAAGAACAGTTGGGGTGGATTTTATAGGAGTGGTATTCAGTTTATCCGTGATCCTCCCCATGATGATGTTTTTCAGAATAATCAGCTGTACAATGTCGACCGGGTTCTCTGCTATGCCTAAATCGGGCCAATTTATCAACTGCATTTGGAGAGTTTCATAAGTGCTGCTTGTATCGATTTGCGTTAGCTCGATTATTCTTATTATGATATTGGCTGAAATTTGAGACTCACCCTTGAGTTTTACTTGTATTCCATCGTAGTTCTTTTCCTGCCAGTATTTGAAACATTTCTCGACACCATTTTCAACACTGTTGGTTAACGAGATAATCACCGGTATGTCGTCGTTCAAAATGCAAGTGTAGAAATCGTGCACCGTAGACATCATAGGTGCCTGAGTGGCAACATAACGGACTCTTACAAAATTATCACCAGTATGAGAAGTACCCTGGGATTGTTCTGTTAATTCTAAATCAGGTAAACCGAGGTAATTTGCATTAATGTAGTTGTCCGATATATCAATTGTGCTCTCTAGAGGGTTTGTCTTGACGGTAATATCCGTCTCGTCCTGCAGCGTTTTCCTTAAGCGAACTCTGCTGTGCTCATACGGGAAAATGTCTTTGTATCTATTCTTGTTGCCCAATTCCACTCCAGAAGAGATTAACAACTTGCTATTACTTATCTCCTCATCGTTATCTTCCTCTTCCAAATTTCGTAGCCAGTATCTCTTTGAATCTTTCAGTTCAATATCGGGCTGGGAGTAAGCTCGTTTCTCGGAGAATTTGGTTTCTTTGGTTTCAGTCTTACCGGACCCGTCATCGACCATGAATGGGGATGGCCCCATTTCAGACATCGTTGTCTTGTGCCCCGTAGTAGAGCCAAAATCGCTGTTATAACTTGATATTGAACTGTTCAATCTTTTCTTCTCTAGAATATCCAGTTTCTGATACTGGGCAATGAACTGGATTTTCGCTCTTTGCATCAGGTTTCGAAACCAGTGAGGAATATAGATGTTTACCTCGTTTTCAGGGTATGCTTGCACCAATTCATCAAATTTAAGTTGAACGTTCAGTTTATCCTGAGTGTTAGAAGCTGGCAAACTGTTCCTTTTCGGGAACTGGAAATTGTTTATCGACGGAGGAGATGATTCCTGAAGTAAAGAATTATTTTCTGGATTACCGGTGTATGCATTTATTCTTTTACTCTCCTCGTTTATGTTGACAGCGCTGAGATACGATTCTAAGTCCATTATTTCCTCAGTTTGGGCGAACTTGAATAGTGGGGATGGTGATGTGTGTGAAGTCGGTAACTGGAATTTAAATAATGCAGATATTGGTGATGATGAAACAGATGATGCAGCATCTGGGACAGTGGTGCTACAGTTGCTGTGACCCGAGCTATTGGACAAGCTATTCTGGTCCATTGCTGGTGTGACTGTCGGTGGTGTTAGTGTGCTATAATCTCCAAGGGCTCGGACCGGTGTACTCATTCTAGGTATAGATAAGTCTGCGGAATTTGGTGCAGTCTTCTCCTGAGGTGAATATTGGTTGGCGTATTTGACGACAAGTTCAGGGAATAAGGTACTGAACTGTTGATACCCGGATGCCAAGATTAAGATTATGTTCTCACTTGGAGCACTGTGTATTCTTGCTTCAAACGCTTTATGGTCTAGAAACTTGTGAGCAATGCCATAGATGGCCAACGATATCGAAGAGTCAGTCTGATTGGTTGTACCATCGTATAGTATTATCTGTAGATTGGGGCTTTCCAATTTACCATTAATTATCTTCTGTTCACTTAACGGGAGACTTTCGATCAGTTTGTCCAGCGTAAAATTTTTCCTCCGAAGTAAAGTGGAAGGTAAACATATATGCAACGAGCCTGTGATATATTCCTTAGATCTTTCAGTAAAGGGTCTTGTGTCAAAAATCAACAGGTTCTTGGCTGAATCTGAGTGAGACAAAATCTTTCCTAATTCTATAGATGAGATCAAGGTTGAGTTATGCGGGTTGGGGAATTTGGTTTCGTTAGGCTTGAATGATGGAACGCAAAGGGGCGTGGTTGCGGCACGCTTTAAAATATGTGGTTGCCCGTGCCCTGAAGTAAATGAGTTATAACTACCGTTTGAAGTCACATCTTGCCTCATATTAGTTTCGGTACTCAGCGGAGAATTACTTCCTTTAATAGATGAGCGCGAGACAGACGTGTCAACTTTGAGTGTTTGGCCCGGTTGTATAGGTGTGTTATTCCCATTTAGCATATCGACACATTCAAGCATATACAAGTATGTTGATCTTCTTTTTTGGTTTTCTCTTTCAGTTTTTACAGTGTATTACTGTTTAATAATAGTCAGCTAGAGTGTCTGGTATGCGGCCGTCTGAATCTATGGTAGAGAGAAAGGTTATTCCATTAACGATGAGCTTCGGTTTTTATCAAATTTTATAATTTCTGTTTTTTTTTTCTTTTTTCTCGTTTGTGTATGTAATCAATGAGATTACGTAGTGATTTTTTTTTTCCTTTGTTTCTATTGTTCTCCCCAGCAGTATGTCTGAGAGTAATGTGCACCAGAACCCTCTGCGAGATACACTGGAGTCTTCCCTTCTGAGCGGCCCAGCAAAGGTGTGGTCAGGAATGTTGCCCAGAGGAGAGATATTTGTAAGGAATTTTCAGACTTTCTTGTCTTGCGAGAGTGGGTGCAAACAGTAGACGCTGTTTTCGGTGCCTGTCTTGATTTATATAAAGAGGGTGCAAACAAGGTTGCGGGACGAACCAGCGCCGTGTGTGAGGGGTGAACAAACAAAGGAAGCGTATGTCTGTCGGCAGCAATTGTACCAATACAAAGAAATGCTACTTGTCAAAATCTACCAAGAATCCCAACGCAGCAAATACAAACTGCATCCTCAAGAAAAGCGATTTGCAAGATTATCCTACTGCATTTGTTTCACTTGTCGTCCAGCGCAAAATAAACAAAAGAAAATAAGGGGTCTTTCGGGATATCAATAAAAGTGCAGCGGACTTTATAGGTTATAAAGATTGGCGGAATATGTTTATCCAACGTGGTTGAGGGCAAGCGTGTGTGAAGTACCCATCTCGTTATTGGTGAAGTAATCTTGCAAAATACCAGTAAAAAAAAAAAAAGAACAGGCGAAGCCTAAAAGGGGAAAAAACCGCACATCGCTCAAACAAGCGTGGCGGGTCCAATTTATGCGATTAAGTTCTGAAGTAGAAGAGGTGCCTGTGTGGAGAAACTGTTTCTGCTACCATCATTCAGCCTCGTTCATGAGTGAAGTAAACGTTAGCCATGGAGGTGTCCTTTATTCTATGTATGGAAAAAAGCTGTTCTTAATCCTGAAACAGTCCCATATTTTGGTATATCGCCGTTCTATGAGAAGCGGCGGTTCGTAATCTACCTGTTACAAATGCATGGTTGTGTTGGAAGTATTGGAAACATGGTGGCTCTCTGCTGGTTGTGTATGTGTTTTGCATTTATATCTTGAAACGATGTTAATGCCGAGATGATTGATGCGGGTACGGTTTTCGTGCCCGCAAGCTAAGACACGAGGTGGTTGTATTGCGTTTTACACATTATGTTGAGATACAAAATTAGCAAATGATTATCACATACGACTTGTTCGTCAAGAAAGGGTTTTATACAAAAGATTGTCTTCGAGATAATCTTCTTGTAGCTTTACATAATATTTTATGTACCTTTTGATAAAATTGCGCTTGCTGTTTTCGGTTTATGGAACCCTACTGGTCCCATCACCTGTCACATGTTCATGCGTTTCTGATACTTCATAGAGTGACGTAACTGCCACTAATATATCAGATATTTCGCACAGAATTCAACACATTGGTATATATAGTATCCGTAATGCGGGATGACTATATCAAGACAATTATTAGGGTAATAGTTTCCTGGGTCTCTTGTGTATCAGTAGTACGCAGTGAGTGGCATCACAAGAGAAGGCACAAGTAGCAATTTGAGGCTCTGGGAGGGAAAACACGGTCAAGTGGGTATCTAGATATCACCACGTAAGAATGCGGTATTGTACTATGTAATATCCCGTCCGTACATAGTGACCTCTCGGTCACTCACGTGTCCGGGTTTCCCTTCTCAGAGTCTCGGGTTGC